>OMNZ01028612.1:13368-25272 GCA_900303255.1 Lesueurigobius sanzi | reverse complement strand
CAAAATTCCCTTTGAAAGATTTTTTCAAAGGGAATTTTGGATATCTTGTTTTCGTTTTGAATAAGCAAGTTATTAGTGAATAAATCAGAATCAGAATCAGAATAGAGTTTATTACCATTGTCAATGAAGGTTTCACAGACTAGGAATTATCTTTGGTGTACTCATGCAACATGAAACATAAAATATAGATAAAAATAAGAAAAATAATAAACTATGGAAAAAAATAAAATAAAGGATATAACTATAAGGCATGCATAAAAATAGAATACGATTAAAAAATCAAATAAAATAGTAAGGGGGGGGGGTCTGTCAGTGTGAGGGGGGAGGGGGGGGCAGTGACTTTCCTGAAGTCCATGATCATCTCCACTGTCTTCTGGGCGTTCAGCTCCAGGTTGCTGTGGCTGCACCAGGACACCAGCCGGTCCGCCTCGCTCCTGTAGGCAGACTCATCACCGTCCGAGCTGAGCCCGATGAGGGTGGTGTCGTCCGTAAACTTAATCAGTTTTACTGTGGCTGGAGGTGCAGCAATTGGTGTACAGGGAGAAGAACCAGGGGGAAAGTACACAGCCCTGAGGTGAGCCGGTGTTGATAGTCCGAGTGTCTGAGACAGTCTTCCCCAGCCGCACATGCTGCCTCCGATCTGTCAGGAAGTCAGTGATCCACCTGCAGATGGGGTCGGGCACGTTGAGCTGGTAAAGCTTGATGTTTAGGTTTTTTGCTTAGGTTTATTGTGGGGAAAAACTCAAATCATGCAAGATTTTGTACATTTTCCATTGATTTATTGAGACGATTAAATGTCCTGTACCTCATATTTTTCCTGCTGCTAATGGGGCGGCACGGTGCCACAGTTGCAAGGTCCCGGGTTCGATCCCCAGGCTGGAGTTCGCATGTTCTCCCCGTGGCTGCGTAGCTTTCCTCTGGGTGCTCCGGTTTCCCCACCACTAGAACATGTACAATAGGCCAGAATGAATGAAAGTGAGAGAGTGAATGGTTGTTAGTGGTGGTGGTGGTCGGAGGGGCCATGGCACATAATGGCAGCCTCGCTTCCGTCACCACTGAGTAAGGAGTGAATGAATAGTGTCTACAGCAGGTGTGTCCAAACTTTTTTCATTGAGGGCCGCATATTGAAGTGTAGGGCCACAGATCGGTGGCCAGTGCAGTCAAACATTCAACTGGGTTCATTGAAGAGAGGTTTAAAACTTTTCCCACACCTGTATTTAGTCTGGAACCTTCATGCAAGCTCTGTCTCACAATAAAAACTTAATCTTTGAGGCTTTAATTGTCCAGAATTGTTCCAGAAAAATATCGTTTCTGGTGATGTGTGTCAATTCAACAAGAAACTTGGAGGCCATTAAAAATTGGTCTGAGGGCCCCATTTGGCCCCCGGGCCGCACTTTGGACACCCCTGGTCTACAGTGTAGCACTTTGAGAAACTCGGTAATCAGGCTTGAAAAACGCATTACAAGTCAATCAAGCCATTATTATTTATTTATTTTAATCCAGTGTACATAAGAGATGTTTTTTCTAATACAGTTTATACATTTTTATTGATAGACGCTATTTTATTAGCTTTTTAAATTTACTTTATTATCCTATTCCAGTATTATTACAACTGTTTGCAAACCTTTTTTCTTCTGATGGCAAATTTCTCCATTGTGAGATCAATACAGAACTATCTTATCTTATTTTATTATGAAGTTAGGTTAGTAAACGGTAAAAATAAACGTTTGTGAAAAGGCACTTTGCATCTAATTATAAAGCATGTTGTTTTGATCAAGACAATAATAGTAATTGTGACAGTGAAAGTGAAAATGCTGAAACTCATTACTGTGATTTTAGGAGTGGGTGAGGGAAGTTAAGAATGAGTTTGGACACTAGAGTTGCACAATATATCGCAAAAACTATTGTATTGTAATATTAGTTGATGCAAAATCCGTATCGCATGAAGCCACAGTATACATCACTAAAGTCTTCAATCTGACTGAGATCGACACATTTTTGCAAACTCAGCCTAAAAGAACAAAACATGGAACTTATAAATTATGCAAAAGTACAGTTTTAGTCATCGTTTTCCTAATTTAGTTCCATTTTAGCCTAATTGTTTTGGATCTGATTTAGTGTTTTTTGAAGTCTTGTTTTGGCACAATGCAGAAAAACAAATGACTTTTTATGATTTGAATGGATCAAACCACGTTGATACAGTTAAGTAAAATATAGCAACAATATCGTTGACGCAATATTGCACAGGTGTAGGGCTGGGCGATGTGGCCAAAATATCTTATCACCATTTTCTTTAGTTTCACGATTTTATCACAATTCATGTGTATATGGTCTCTTTTAACGGCGACTAAAGCCATCTGCTTCTTCTTGGTATTACACCTGGTTTAGACCTGGTGTTGTAGTGGTTTAGTCATGGTTAAGACCTGTTTTTGTCTAAGTTTCAGTCCAGAGTTTGACATACAGTATTTCCCCCATGGTTTAGTCCTGGTTTAATCCTGGTTCAGTCTGTGATATTGTCCAGGTTTAGACCAGATTTAGACCCAGTTTTCTCTTGGTTTATTTCTGATTGAGTCCTTGGGTTTAGTCTTGGTTTAGTCCTGGTTTTATACCTGGTTAGATCTAGTTTTCTCCTGGTTTAGTTCTGCTTTAATCCTGACAGTAGAAGAAGATAAAAGTGTCACTATTTGAGCTCAGAGCTGCGTTAAACATAAAACCCACTGAATCATGATATGACAATGTTACCAAAAAAGCAGGTCGTCGTGAAGATCAGATCTCGATTTTTATCATCATATTTCCCAGCCCTACACAGCTGTATCGCATATCGTTTTTTTCCCTTCCTAATATCGTACAGCTCTAACCCACACGAGGAAGTTTCCCTTTACAGGCCTGTTTAATGGGGGAATGTCCTGACTCCTGTATGCGTCCTTCAGTCTCACTCCAATATAACACACACACAGACAGACGCAGGGCTCGGGAGGAAGAGGCCGCTGTGAATGATACGGCGTGGAAAGGTGTGAGAGATCCCCTTTACATTTATGGCCTCTGTAGAACTGGAGGAAGTGGTGCAGTAAAGTGGAGTCACGCTCCGAAGACCTCACTCAATTCCAAGTCCAGCGCAGACGGAGCAGACCCAGAGGACGTCATACTGAAGTCTGGTCAATATTACAGGAGAGCGGTTGAGGTGTTTGTTTGCATTGCTAGAATTTATTAACATGCTCTAATAACAATTGTAAGATGATATTGTGGTAAAGGGAGACTTTTTTCTCTTAATTTGTAGACTCTTAACAAATAAAGTGTCGCCTGGAAACAAATACACTTCCAAACCTTCACAATAAGGTGTTTACGTCAATGTTTCTCCATAGGATTATATGGGAATGCATTTATCTCCCGTTGTTGCAGCCAAATTTCCACTTCGGAAGCACATACAGGTACCAAACTCTTCAGTCTTGTACTCAACATTGAGAGAATTTTCAATATCTAATTCCCGCCTGAGTAATTGAGCTTTGAATGTTAAAAAAATAAATAAAACAAGGCACAATTTGAATTTTTACTGATTTCTCCACTAATAACTAGCTAATTCAAAGACTAAACAAGATCCTAATCCTCTCTCTACAAATTTTTGCCACTAATGCGTCACAAAATAAAAGCATACATTTATACCTATCCATAATTGATATTTGGTGGTCAAACAAATAGGCAATTGTGGCTGTTTTTACACGAAATGTCTTATTTTTTTATACGAAAACATTGATTGAAAAAATACTTGTAATAGATTTTACCTCATATTTGTGCCAGGAAAAAAAAAATGTCAATAGATATCGCTAAACAAACTGTTCTTGTATTCTCCTTAATACAGTGTCATTAAAGATATTGATAACATTAGACTACTATAATTAAGAAAAACGCAATGTAGCAGTAAATACATATTAACTAGTTGTTTTTTTTCAGTTCAAGCTGCCTTTTTTGTTTGCATCCTTTCTCTGACAAACAAATTTTCCCACTTTGCTTTCATTGTTGTACAGTGTACACTGTTAGTTGTGTCCAAACTCACTCCTAACGTTCCTAACACACTTGTAACATCCCAATTCTTCACAGGGATGAGTTTATGGGCACATTTCACAGCTTTCAGGGTCACTTTTCAGGGTCGCTGTCACAATAATGCTAAGATCAACTTGCCTGCGAGTTCTTAACTGGGAAAAAAAAAGCTTATGCAGTGTCTTTTCACAAATGTCTGAATACTGAAGGAGGACACAACCAATTTCATTCCACTACCAGGAAGAATATCTGGAACAAGGCCTTTAACAGAAGAGCGGCAGAAGAGGGGAGGCTACAGTTAATGATAAAATAATAAATCAGTGTACAAAATGTCAATTGTAAGTAATGGATCAATTATAGCTGAAAATGTTCATGGACATGTACTGAAAATTCAAGAAACAGAGATCAAAGCTGGAGACACCAGTCGTGAGTCAGGAGACAGCCCAACGGACTAGAGCCTAGAGTTTTGGTTTTATATAAAGATCTCATTGCAGCGAATATAATAATAAAAAGAAGACGAAATATCAGAGGTGCAAGAAGTTCAAGTAAAAGTACAAATACATTAAATAAGTAAAAAGCATAAAAGTATTTCCCATCAAATTGTTTAAACTACTGAAAGAGTAAAATGCGCAGTATTTTTTATGAAGAATTGTGCTTTTCAAACCAGGACTAAATTAGTTCTAAACCAAAGGGCTGTTTCATAAAAGTGAGGCTTCTCTCTTGACTCAGGCCTCTTTCACCACTCGCTCAGGGTTTTACTATAGCTCGCTAACATACTATTACTCAGCCCAGTCTGACTAAAGCCAATAGTTTATACTTCGGCGGACAGCTGTGCTCTGCGTACTGCTGCTGTCCTGACACAAGGCGAAATCGTTTGAACTTCCACACCGCTCCTCTGCGTTGACGTTGCGATGTAATAATAATATATAAATAATATTTATTATTCATTTTGATAACAAGAAAAGTGAAAACACAAAAGCCATGGGAATAATATATGAAACGAGACTGAAGGTGAAGTATAAACTAGGTTTGAGAGGAGCCAAAAGCATCACTGCAAGACTACAGGGAGGAAACGCACACCTCCACCACAATCCCTTTAAGACACGAGAGGAGCATTTATAGAGGAGCGGCGGGACATCGTGGAAATGCTCCGCCTTGATCTGTGTTTGAGACGCGAGGAAAGGAATGAAACAAGCAAACTTTATAACACTATCCCTCGATGCTTGTTGTACACAGGTGTTTTACCGCCACAAAGCTCAGACACACTTTGATTAAACCCGCTCTGACCCAGACATTAAGGTGCTCCTCATGTCAGGACGTTTATCATTCTGGTTTTATTTTAAGCAATAATAGACCCAATGACAAACAAATGTATACACATTAAAAATGGAATGATTAATGAGCCTATAACAAGAAATCTGAATTTTTCCCTCTGCATTTTACATCAATATACGTTCATATTTCTTCGTAGGCAATGTATTAATCAATAATAAAACTCTTGGGGCAGTAAAACATGTGTTATTATCCTCAGTTTGTGACAATAATACAGTTTTTATAAATAGTTCAGGCCAGGCTAGGTTCTCTGGCTAGATTTCCACAGACTCAGAGTGAGCCTGGTTTATGAAACCCAAATGACAAGAAAATAAACCACACTTGGCCAATTTCAAAGTTCTATCATTCTATTTTTTAGTATTTAGTATCTTACTAAGGATGGATGGATGGATGGACTTTAATACTAACAAGTACATATTCTCAGATGTATATTATAGAGTACCTATAGCCGGATTTCTTTCTTAATGTAAGTATTTTGGTATCTTTATGTTGGTATTTTAGGACTTATTTTAGGATTGTTATTTTAAAAATTTTATTTTAATTTTAAGATTACTATTTGATCTACTGTGACAACGCAATTTCCCTTGTGGATCAATAAAGTCTGTCTAAGTCTAAGTCTTTTGAAACAACCCTCAGCAAACCACTAAACCAGGACTAAACCAGCTCTAAACCAGGACTAAACCAGATCTAAACCAGGACTAAACCATGTCAAACAGATACTTAATTATTAAGACTTTAACATTCAGATGATTCTGATAAAAGCGACTTTACTGCAGCTTTTAGATTCACGACTGGTTGGTTACTGTGAAAATACATGTCTGAACCCCTATTCCTTTTTATTAGTAAACTAAAAAGCATCCATCCTAAAATGCACCTAAGTAAAACTACTGAAAATGTGTACTGTTTTTCCCCCAAACCTGGCTTGTCCTGGTTGCGCCGGGTAAGGCCTCCAGTCGAGCAGTCGGGCCCATTATGCAAACGCAGGCATCACTTGTGGGCCGTCCACTCTCGGGCACAACAGGAACACGGGCCTCTCCTAATGGTCGGCGCTCAGTAAACACAAGCCCAGGCCCATGTGGATTTGAGACAACAAAAAGATTAGCTCTATTTGCAAATATACAACTGAGTTCAAAGACAAGAGCCCTCTTCCCCGCTTCCCTTTCTTTGTTAGAACACACAGCTTTGAATGTGTAGGAAATCAGACCCAGGCATAATGTAAACGTCAAAAACAAGCCCACGCACAAATGTCTGCAGTAACTGTTTTCTTTTCTGTAATTATTGACTAAGAAACGCTAAATTTTAGTTAACTTAGGTGAAAATGGTCTAGAATAACTGTATTCTGAGATGAAATCCAAACTTTATGCAATCCAATTTACAAGATGTACTAATTTGTGTCTAGTAGGGGCCGGACTGCACAACATATTGCCAAATTATTGTTTTTGCAGTAGCCTGTTAGGTTATGCATGAAGAAGCTACAATAAATCGCACAAAATATCACTTTCATCCATGTGAGATGAACACAGCTTAAAACAAACATATGGTAAGTTAAAATGTGCAAAAGGTTTAGAAATTATTTTTATGTAATTTAGATGTTGGGGGACAAGACACAGCTTTTAATGGACTCATAGTGGGCAGAAGCTGATTTTAAAATATCTATTTATCTACCTATCTAAAAGTTCATAAATACATTGTTAAACTTTATAGCCTTTTGGCCAGCACCACTTCTTCTCGCACGAAAAGTTTCAGACACTACACGCTATCTTTCAGTTGCCAGACTTTTTATACTAGACCTGTAAGCTTATCACAGTTGCTAACAATTCTTTAGCCTTTTAGGCACAATGCTAGCTACTATAGCTATTAATTATTCTGATTTAATATGGTGCTGTACAATATAAAAGCGAAAAAGGTAGGATAACTGAGGAGTTAGTAGCTTGGGAGTTAAATTAAGGTAAATTTTAACTAGGGCTGTCAAAGTTAATGCTATAACTCACGATTAATCACAAAATAATGAGTGCATTGATCATGGATTAATCGCAAATTAATCACACATGTTTTGACCGAACAAATTCCAAAGAAAGTGGTGTTTGGTAAAGTGAATTTACTGTTGAGGCCTTAATAAATCTGTTTCTCTGATATGCTATTAGGATCTCACCATTGGACGACAAGCCACGACCCAAAAAGACATTTAATTTGTTATTTATATAGTAAGATACTAGAATTTTCCACAAACTGTTGTTGAATAAGCATTAAATCAATCTAACAAGCTGAAATCATAATACAAACGTTATTAGCTTAGTTCAAATTAGTGTGTTTTATGCTAGGGAAATGTAAATAATTAATCAATAATAACAATAAAATTAACTGTGATTAATCATGATTAATCAAATTTCAAAAGTGTGATTAATCTGACTAAAATAATATATCGATTGGCAGCACTAATTTTAACATAAGAATATTATAGAATTTATCCAATATGGCGGTGGGTGTCCGTTTTTGCCACGAGACTCATAAAAACCGATATTCAAGACGAAAATCGACAAATCGCTTTTTCTAGCGTGTAGCCTAGCTCTAGTAGCTACGTCTCTTTTTTTTTTTTTAAGAAAAGATAAGTCTTGTTTGGAGTCTTCTCAGGTGTAGCATATAGCATCATTCTTGCTGCTTTGAAGTAAAACACTGTCGTAAATGTATATTAGCCAAAACGACAAACCATTTGGGAAACTTCACACGTGTTTCGACGACCAGCCGTATGAATATGTAAGTGGGCCCCTGCTGTAAAGAGCGGCGGTGGCGGTGGTGTTGTGCGTTGGTTGTTGGTGGCGATGGGGCCTGGAGACGTCGTCATCGCGGCGAGGTGTGTGCCGTAGCCGTAAACCCCGCCTCCCCTCCCCATGAGGTCCCGGGGGGCCCTTATATGATGTGGCCTCGGCTCCAAGCGCCAGTCGTAGTAACAAAGTCGGGCCTTACCAATCTCTCTCTCTCTCTCTGTGTGTCTATATCTCTCGAAGTCCGCGAGGCCAAGCGAGTAGGACAATTATTTCAAACTTGTCGGAAATAAACATGACTTCTTCCAACCCCGACCAGCGCCTGGAGCATCTGCTGAGCGCCGTGGAGAGCGAGTTCCAGAAGGGCAGCGAGAAGGGGGACGCGTCCGAGCGGGACATCAAGCTCGGCCTGGAGGACAGCGACCTGTGGAACAAGTTCAAAGAGTTAACCAACGAAATGATAGTCACCAAAACCGGAAGGTAGTACGCAGATTTAATTTCACTTTTCTGTAAATAAGATTTTTTTTTTTGTAAGATGCTAGCCTCCTGAGAACCTATTTTTAACCTATTTTTAACCCAATAAGGACTAAATCAGGTCTAAACTAGGACTAACCTTTAAATACAGGTCTAAACTAGGAGTAATCCTGTAAATCCTAGACTAAACTAGATCTAAACTAGGACTAACCTTTAAATCCACGTGTAAACTAGGAGTAATCCTATAAATCCAGGACTAAAGCAGGTCTAACCTTTAAATCCAGGACTAAACCAGGATTAGTCCTAGTTCAGGACCTGGATTTAAAGGTTTGTCCTGGGTTTATAGGGTTAGTCCTAGTTTAGACCTGGATTAAAAGGTTAGTCCTGGGTTTATAGGGTTAGTCCAAGTTTAGACCTGGATTAAAAGGTTAGTCCTGGGTTTATAGGGTTAGTCCAAGTTTAGACCTGGATTAAAAGGTTAGTCCTGGGTTTATAGGGTTAGTCCTAGTTTAGACCTGGATTTAAAGGTTAGCCCAGGTATAGTCCTGGGTTTACAGGTTAGACCTAGTTTAGACCTGGATTTTAAGGTTAGTCCTGGTTTAGTCCTGGGTTTATAGGGTTAAAAAAGCCAATAAAAATAGGGAAGAAGAAGAAGAGCTTTATTTATTCAGGAACATTTTGAAATAGTTCACCAATGAGATGATAGTCACCAAACGGGAATGTAGTACAGTAAGCAACCAACTTTTTGTGAATATCTCTTTAGCTGTACATTTGTCTTCTTAGGAGAATGTTCCCCGTGTTGAGAGCCAACGTCTCCGGCCTGGACCCCAACGCCATGTACTCCGTGCTGCTGGACTTCGTGGCCGCGGACAACAACCGGTGGAAGTACGTGAATGGCGAGTGGGTGCCGGGCGGGAAGCCGGAGCCCCAGAGCCCCAGCTGCGTGTACATCCACCCGGACTCTCCCAACTTTGGGGCCCACTGGATGAAAGCTCCCGTGTCATTCAGCAAAGTCAAACTGTCCAATAAGCTCAACGGGGGTGGCCAGGTAATGCAGGGGGGGCAATATTTCAGATAATTGTATAAAATATTAATTTTGGAGAGAAAAACAATGCTTAGATATGCTTTATTATGAATGCTAACTCAAGAATTGTACTATTTATATTTACCATAGTAAGGGAATGGAGACTTTAAAACACTTGAGGTATTATTTAGATAGATGTGTTTACCAGCAGGGACCCGGCAGCAGTTCATTTTTTACTTTTTAAACTGCTGTTAGTTCATGTTAGTCTATGGAAAATGTTGACTTGCACCACAAACATGGTAACAGTGAATACATAACATTGCATCCCGAACATTGCATCCCTATGGTGACTAGACGTTCCAGTTTACCCCAATTTTGAGTCCTCAGTCCCTCGTCTTGAACAAATTTATCCAAAACTATTGCTTTGTTCCAGATTTCTTCAAGCCCTGTTCCAGATATCCCAGTTTTTCACCAGTGCCCTGCCCAAAGCAGTTTTTTTCTTCTTCTAGGTTTGGCCTTGTGTGCAGTCAACACAAAGTTTCCACAGTGACTGAACCTATTAAGGAGACAAACAGTTTTACCATTCAACATGGGGAAAGAATGTCCCAAGTTGCCCCCCCCCCCCATCAAATCCTCATTTTTGTCCTAGTTTTTAAGGTGGAAAATCTGGTCACCAAAGTTAGCCTGTAAAAACTTCTAAATCTAAATCTATTCATTCTCTTACTATTTTTTTTCCAGATCATGCTGAACTCTTTGCACAAGTACGAGCCGAGAATTCACATTGTGAAGGTCGGAGGCATCCAGAAGATGATCAGCAGCCAGTCTTTCCCAGAGACACAGTTTATTGCGGTGACGGCCTACCAGAATGAAGAGGTAAAAGGCTCACTACATTGTATCGAGCGATCTAAAAACTCAAAAGTGCTGAGGAAGGAAATATAAAGGTGTTGTTTTGTCAGGAAGGTGCTTTTTGTGTTTGGGGATTAGAAACTTGAGAAAGAAAAATCCAAGGCACAGCGGTTCTCAACTGGTATGGTGTCAGGACCCAAAATCAATCTATAATTCCAAGCCATGCCATTACAAGAATGGGATTTAGTTTATAAATAATGATAAATACTGTATTTTTGAATATGAAAAAAAAAGTTCACTGTGAAAGGCTCGCAACCCACTGAAATGATTCTGCAATCTAATTTTGTGTCCCAAACCACTGTCCTAAAAAGTCTTTATTGTTATGGGCTAATGAATTTTAAAATACCTTTTCAATGTCTGTCTTCCACACGTATCGGCTACTGCAAGCGTTCCTCAAGAAGTCAATTAATGTCTATATTTGTACAACATTTACTTTCAGATTACTGCTCTGAAGATCAAGCACAATCCTTTCGCGAAAGCCTTCCTCGACGCCAAGGAAAGGAGCGACCACAAGGAGGTTCCTGATCACGGCGCAGACAACCAACAATCCGGTTACTCCCAACGTACGTCTCCAGTAATCTCTGTGTTTACAGTTTCACGCAAGGAACAGTCATTTACTCGTCACGTCTCTTCTCCCCCCCACAGTTGGCGGCTGGTTCTTGCCTGGACAGGGCCCTATCTGCCCCAGCAGCAGTCCGCCCCAGTTCAGCAGCACCGCAGGACACTCCTCCGGCTCCTACTGCGAACGCTACTCCACGCTGAGGAACCACAGAGCCGCCCCGTACCCGAGCCACTACTCCCACCGCACCCCCAGCACAAGTAGGCCTCTTATCATGGTGTTCACGGAGTCTTTCGAGGTTTTAAGATCAAAATGAAGACCCTTAAAACGTATTGTAAAAGTCTCAATTTGGATTTAGAAGGTTGTAATTTCAGAGAGCATTTTTTGAATTGTCTTTGGTCAGAGTCAAATATCAAAGACTATGATGAGCCGTCATATCTCGAAGGACAGTCTGTTTAATTCTGTGAAATGATAAGGATTTTCAATAAACCTATGGAAACGAGACAAGACACAATGTGATATTCTAAACATATTTTATATCGGAAGCCAATTTTTGTGTAAAATCTATTGCAGCTCCAGGAAATAAATGTCTTAGATCTTTAGGCGGCAAATTTATTTTAGCCATTGAAAACGACAGTCCCTCTCACATCTCCAAGTTACACCTAAACTTTCACCCACTTTATTTCTGATATACGTTATTGTTTTTTTTAATGATGTGTTTAGTACACGTTTGAAGGTACAAGTGCATTTGTAGTCTTACTAAATATTTCAAGATGGGCCTAAAATCTTACACCGTCTTCCTTCAACCAAAA
>OMNZ01028601.1:0-12424 GCA_900303255.1 Lesueurigobius sanzi | reverse complement strand
CACTTTAGTAGCTCCTACAGACTCCAACATCTCCACTTTAGTAGCTCCTACAGACTCTAACATCTCCACTTTAGTAGCTCCTACAGACTCTAACATCTCCACTTTAGTAGCTCCTACAGACTCTAACATCTCCACTTTAGTAGCTCTACAGACTCTAACATCTCCACTTTAGTAGCTCCTGCAGACACTAACATCTCCACTTTAGTAGCTCAGACAGACTCCAAACTTTCCAGTCTTGGACTTAGCAATATTTGAAAGGTTTGTTCATAGGGATTTTTCGATATCTAAGTCCTAGCGTGATTTATTTAGTTTTGAAGTTTTACAGATTTATTCAGTAATAACTAGTTTATCCAAAAGCTAACCAAGATATCCAAAATCCCCTCTGGACAAAGATTTGTCCATAACTTTAAACCTGGCTTTATCCATTTTTTAGATTTTGTCACTGAAAATATAGTCAATTTTGGCAGTTTTTATGCATAAAATACCCAACTTTTATATGAAAACTTGAAATTGGAAAACTTCCAATACATTTTCTTCTCATATTCATCTCACTAATAAAGAGCAAACATTTCCAAAGGCTATCTCTCAATTTAACCCCCCCCCTATTCACCTGCAGTGTCTCTCTCTCTCCTTAACTCCAGAATTTCCGGGTTTTGAACATGGCACCGATTTGTGGAAAAACGAGAAATTACAGACAAACGATTACATTAGTTCACCGTTTTATAGATGTATACTTTATATTAATGTCTGTCTCTCCGTGGGGAATGAGAAGCTTATCTTTGAGAGCGCAGACATCGTACGGTGCGTGACCGAGAACCAAAAAAAGAAACCCTCCTCTCCATCCGAGTTTGTGAAACCTGCTGCAATATTTCAGATAACATTCAACTCCAAACAATGGCGACTAGAGAAATGTGTGAGCCGATCTAGACTTTGCTTAAAAATGCCTGAAATGTTTAGTCACGATGGATGACTCAGCGCGACGAGGAAACGGCGATTAATCACGTTTTAATCAAGTTGTTAGTAAATCTATGGCGGGGTGTTTTATTTGACAGGGCTAGAGCCTCCTCCGGCGTGTTTGAAGTTTTGAGGAGTAAAATGGAAACTACCACGACGGTGAAGAGCATTCGGTTGTCGTGGAAGCTGCACTGCAAAAAGTGATATCCTAATAGGTCAAGTTTTGTTGAAATAAATATAATTTCCCTGGAGTTGAGCAAATGATCTGCCAATGGAACAAGTATTTTGGCATTTAAAATGGGAAAATAATACACACTGCACTTAAAATTCGATCATAAATCTCATTTTACGGAAAATAAGTAGTGTTTTCTTACTTTTAATGCAGAAAGTCTTATTTCTATGGCAGAATCTTTACGTGACAAGTCAGAATAACGCCAAATAAGGTCAAATATACATCATTCACGAAGAATACTTTTAGTCTGAAATACATTTTTGTTATTAAAGACAGACAGGTTTCTGGTGATGTTAAAAGAAATTGAAATTGTTCCTTGCAGACGAGGAAAGACATGTGACACTATTTATTGTAATCACTGAATAATTTTATGAAACTATTTAAAAGCTCCAGGACATCTGACGTAACCACAG
This sequence comes from Lesueurigobius sanzi, assembly GCA_900303255.1. Lineage (NCBI taxonomy): Eukaryota > Metazoa > Chordata > Actinopteri > Gobiiformes > Gobiidae > Lesueurigobius > Lesueurigobius sanzi. The sequence continues at coordinate 10,825 of OMNZ01028601.1, read as the reverse complement.
AAGAGTCTGTTTGTCTGTTTAATATTTATGAAACCACAGAGACCGTTTCAGTAATAAGGGCTAAAATAAAAATGACATTATTAATACACTGAAGAGTGTCTGTTAAGGGGGAGCCTGGAACTGCAGCGTGGGCCCAGAGCTTTGTCTGGTCAGAGGGTTAGGCCATAAGGGATATTATTTGAGTAAATTAGTTGGGAAAAAATGACCAAATATGACTAAGAAATGCTTACATGTACAGAAAACACTCCAAATCCTGTCTATTGGTGTGAAATTAAACCTATTTGGACACAATTTTTACGTTTTAATGCATTGAGGAGGCCTGTGGTTGTCAGAAATTCCCGAGCAGAGCGGGCTTCTAGAAGAAAGGTTTGGGAACCACTGGTCTAACAGACACTGTTCAAAATATGGCATCGGATAGGTTTTGGTTCAGGTACTCGCTGAAACGATACCTGAAAAATCGGTGGTAACTGCATATAATCCAATAGCACTATCGATATCAGAACATACTGTAGTGTTTTCCTCATTAGCAAATAAGTTTACTTGAAATAAGAAATAATGTATTAATACAAGTTCGAAACATCCCAGAAAAAGCAAAAAAAAACGTAGGTCATATGAGTGACTAAATCTGAACTAATCAAATAGTCAAATTTGGATTAATATTCTGAATTTGAGTTTTAAACTAATCTATATATTTATTTTCTTCAGTGTGGCTGGGTCAAATGCAGCGTCAGTAACATCCTCCTGAACCTCCCCCTCCTTCCTTCCGTCCTCTGGTTTATGATTGTGGGCCTAATGTGGAGGCTCTTATTCTGAACCAGGTCTGGACTCAACAGAGCATTTAACCGCGAACACCGCACGAGTTAATGTTCAGCACAATAGAGAAGAGTCCAGCGGTGGCTCAGTGGTTAAAGCGTTCGCCCACGGATCCAAAGGTCAGCGGTTAGATTCCTAGTCTTAGTTCATGGCTAATTTCTCTGCGATTCTTGGGCCGATCCACATGAAACAAAAACTGTCACGAAGTTCAAAGTCTTCTCTGTTAGCACATATAAACTAAGCTCTAATTATTTTCTCATAAAGGTGTCCAAAAGTGGTGACAATATTCAAAAACATGTGCGTGATGTTGGCCAGTAAAGAGGACTTTCAGGCGTAAGAATAAAACGTCAGGTTTGCGGTTCGAATCACAACTAAAATACCCATCAAGTACAACATTTAGACATTTTATTTAGGGAAACTTCTTTCAAGAACTCTTTCTAGAACATGAACAGCCTATTTCTGCATCTCCCTCTGAGGTTTTTCTCACAAGTTTATCCAAAGTTCAGCTCCTGCGAGAATAGTGACTTCCCGTGTTGCGCAGCCCTGGAATAAACAGTTTCTCTCATAAATTCTCTACTTCATGTAAATAATTTCTCCCGTAAATAAATGCTAAATACTTTCCCACTGACCTCTCCGTATATTACTGCATTACTCTGTACAATAAGTCACAGAACGGAAGCGGACCCTCCTCAGACTGAGACCAAACAGGGCCGGACGCACACTTACTCAAAAATGTAATTCACAGCACGATGCAAGAGGCAGGAACATATAGATTTTATACACATTTTCTTTCTGGAAACAGCCTAAAAAGCCACACATGCTAAGTTTAAGTCATGATTTCCTAATTTAGTTCCGTTCAAGCCTTGTTTCTTCCTAATCCGGGATGTTTTTCTTCATACTGTGCAGCCCTGAAGTGTATTTCAAAAGAGCGAGCGACCTTGGAGGCCATACGCTCCAATATTCACCACGGTCCTCTCTTCCACTCTGCCATCTTTCTATTGAAGCCATTGTATAGAATAATAATAAATATGCCCCAGGACTTTGAAGTCAGACGAACAAAGGTAACTGTGAAAGTCACTGTTTACCTTCATGGTTCCATTCAATTCAACAAGATCAATCATTACAGAGCTGCAACAATATGGCGTTCGTTCAGACTTTGTGCTGGCCTTTATAACATGATGGTTTGGGATTAGCACTAAACCATAACCAGATATAAGTAAGTGAATGTTGCCCTGACTAATATGGGTTGATTCAATTGATAAATTCTATCATTTCTTTTGTGGAATGTCTGAATAATTTATTACTATGGTTCTCCACTGGTACGGGACCATAGAGTGCACACTAATGATGGAGGTGCAATTGGCTAGTTCTCCGTGAAGCCAGTTAGCATACGGGGGCGGGCCCTGGAACCCCTCTTTAACTCATTATTAGAAATAGTCTTGTTAATATGACCCTCAAGTGCTTGTCTTACCACGGGCTACACCGTCCTGTTCTTTTCTTTTAATATTTTTAGCATTAAAAGAGAACGTAACTCAAAAATCTGGTTCCAAAAATTCAACATGGCGGCGGTCCAAATGCTAGCATGAATTGGCTTTGTTAGACCGCGCTGAACTCTATGGGGAAAGCCACGCGGGCCACCTCCATCATTAATGTCCACTCTATGGTCGGGACCCAGCTTCACCCAAACAAGAAGTTAATTTGTAATATACAATTGTACAATACTGTATTTTCCCCACAAATGATTGTTGTTTAAGCCTTACATAAGTCTTTGAACATCTTGCTGAAATAATGATAAAAATCAACCTGGTAACAGTCATTTTAACAGACTCAAGTTATATTTTGTTTCTGAAAAAAGAGCCCCCACCCCCCAGTTCATATCAAGCTCTGTAAAGCTCTGTTTAAACTAATAATAATGGTCACTTATCCCATAAAAGACTTATTTTTATCATGTATTTGAGCTGAAACAACCAAGTAACTTTCTTTAGTGCTGTCTCAGGACCCACCAGGCATCAAAACTTGCTCTAAAGTTTTACCTTTAGGCTAGTCAGTCCCTACAACCATTTGCCAGCCCCCAGAACGCAGCCCTACTGATGCAAAATGAAAATAGTCTGGGTGCCTTCTTGAAAAAGGTTCCACCACAAAAGTTCCCGGTTCTGTTTTGTTTGTGCTCCACCATAAAACATGGCTGCGAGCATTTAATAGAGAAATAAACAAAGAAAAAGAACCACTGAGACTCAATGCATTATTGTGAACAATGCTTTAACAACATTGGTATTACATCACATATTTAGTTTTCCGTTCAATAAGGATTATAAAGTAGTCAGCCAAATGAAAATATCTTGTCTGGCCTATGGGATCAACAATTTTCTGTAGGTCAACCATATAGTAGCCTATATATAAAAAAAAAAGGATATGTTCTAGTTTCATTTGAGCAATAAAGTTCATTAAAAAGTGTATCTTACAGTCACAATGTTGTTTTCAGCAACTTTTCTAATAGGCTAATGTCAAATAGTTGGTACTTGGGCTTCTTTCTGGCTTATTCATTTGAAGTTAGTTGTTTTTTATCTTTTAATTAGTCCAATTTAGGCATTTATAGACCAGGATTAGTCCTTTGTATGAAAAGTTGATAATCACTGTAATATTGATATTGATTTGATTGGGGTAATAACATTTTTTAATTATTATTACGTTTAGCTCCTTTAAGAACTCACCGTGACCCCTTTGAACGCGTTGACTCCAGACTTTTCCAAAACTTTTTTTTTTTTTTGCGCAAAATCTAGTCCCAGCGCAGCGACGTCGTCCTTCGCGCTGTTCCTGTTTTCCTCTCGTAAAAAAAAAAAAAAACTTTTTAAAGTGGGTTTTTTTTGGCTGGTATGTTCGTGCCGCGGGCTGGTCAGGGGTCAGTGCGGAGGTGGACCCGAGGAAAGCGTCTGAAAGGCGGCTGGAGTTTGCAGAAAAGTCGAGGGAAAGTCTGGAGAGTTCTGGAGGAGGTCGTGCCTTTTTCTGCGGCGGAGAGGAGTCAGCGCTGCCATGGCAACCGCGGACACGACTTCCGGAGACTGCCGCTTTCATAATAAAATGAAAACGATAATGATCTTTCAGAATAAGAGCGCGAGCAGCAGCCAGGTGAATAAATAAACATTTTATCAGTAAATCACTGTAATGCATTTAGGGAAAAATTACTGCAAATTTTCGTTTTCTTTTATTTAATGTTTTCATATTTGAATAAGGGATTTGCACTGCTCTATTTGCACTATGTGGAATGTTCACACTCACATTTGCTGCTAATGTACATCTATAAATTCAGCCATTTACACTGCTGTCTTGTATTGTATTAAAATAAATAAAATAAAATATATATATTTTTTATCTTATTCTATATTTTATCTATACCTTATAGTTTTATTTATATATATATATATATATATTTTCTTCATAGTTTATTATTTATCATTATTACAAGTTTATGTTTCATGTTGCACGAGAACAACAAAGAAAATCCCTAGTCTGTGAAACCTTCAGTGACAATGATTCTGATTTAAATCTTAAAAGAGACAATGTTTTATTTAATAAAAGGCTTGGACAATGTTGCATTTATGATTTTTTTTTTTTAATATGGCCTTATTTAGTTAACATAGCATTTTCCATAGATGATTTATAACAGGGAATTCATATCAGCTTTGTCTTCCAAATAGTTTTACTGAAAAACCAAATCTCCTTATTGTTGGTGCTCATTGAATTAGATTACAAATTAGATCATCAAGCCTCTAAACAAAATCCAGTCATAGGTAGTTTATTCAAAGCTTAAAATGATGTATCTTGTTTTATTTGGGCACAGAATGTGAGATACAAGGCATCATCTCTTCAGACAAAAAGTAATCTATAGAGAAATATAAAGTCCTAGTTTAGTTCTGCGCTGTGTCGTTTTGTCCATACTGTTGAGTTATGCCTGACCGCTCTCCCCCATAGCTCCCCTGCAGCCTGTATTATTGTTGTTGTTCAAGTGTTTAGTGACAAACTGTGATAAAACCTTCTGTTTACTCTGTCAGCACCATGCACTGACCCCAATGACTTTCACTCACAGTAGACCCGGAATGAACTAGGCCTGAAACAATGTCTAAAGCAGGACTACACTCAGGAGTCAGGACTGAATAAGACCCGAAACAAGGAATAAACCAGGAATCAGAACCCAAAAGAGGACAAAAACTTTAAAAAAAATTATAATAAACAAAGACTTTAACTAAAGGCCTGCCGAGGAGCTTAGATGTCACCTAAAGCAGTGGGTTGGGACTTCTTAATTCTTAAAAGTTTTTGGGTCTAAATTCAAGTATTACTTTTCTTATATCGAGAGCACAATTCTAAGCAAACTAAATAATGCTTGTTCCATTCCATACACAATACATGATTTAATTTCAATATTCAATGTTTGTCACATAATTACAAAAAGATGTCAAGTATATGTCATACTTTCATTTGAAATATATAAAATATGTTTCCATTTTTAAAATAACACATTCGAACATCGATCACATTTCATTTGAATTGCCCAAAATCTGTGTTTCAGATTTGTCAAAATTCATTTGAACAAATGTTTTAGTAGCTGTTTTATAGCAGTAGAAGCTGCCCTAGTAGTAGTAGTAGTAGTAGTAGTAATTTCAAAGCGTCTGTACTATGGGTTCAGTGAAGTGCTCTCCTTTATAAATGCCCCAGTGCAGAGTTTGGTCACATGCTGCGGCCCAGGCCATCTGATTGGACGAGAAGCGTGTGGACCATCCTCCTTTGGTGTCCACGGTGATGACCCCTCCAAGACCCGCCACTCTGGTCTTCATGTGGGACAGAGCCAAGTCGCTCGCCTCCTCCACTGATTTACCTACAACAAAGAAAAACTGTGTCAGATGCTTTCACATTGCTGTGTTTGATAATACACACAGAAAGGCCCTCTAGGCAAGTCCAGCCTGACACCCCTCTGTATTTTGAGGCACTGATATCAGTCTGATCAGCCGCCCTTGCTGGAGCCTCCACCGAGCTCAAACAAAAATGCACAGATAGCGCACGGACTCGAGAGCATGTTCCAATCAGCTGTAAGGTCTGTTTTCAATGACAAAAACACATTGATCTTTGTGACATAATAACACCACAACACACGTCTGCCCTGAACTGACTTTTCACCAAATGGGACCCAAACATCAGACCAAACAGATTCAGGCTAGATTACTTTGGTCAGGTGACATTTGATAAAAAAAAAAAACAATGATTGACTCGTAATTTTGTTATTTTTCATGCCGTAAATAAGTCCTTGATTTACCCTGCTCCATGTGGAAGAGGATGAGTCGGGCCAGCACCACCTTCATGATGGCCTCTCCGTGTCCCGTGGTGGAGACCGCTCCCACTGAGTTATCGGCGTATCCCCCGCTGCCTGCGGACATACAAGCAAACTCCATCAGTGTTATCCCCTACACTAGGCACATTTTCTTTTTCAATTTTCAGGTTTTGGGCCAGTTTTAACATATTGACAATATATAAACTACCTAGGATCAAATAAATAGCGAAATCTTCAAAATAAGGTGTTTAATTATTGCACTGATTCAACGTTTCTCTGGAGATTTGCACAGAAAATGTCCTTAAAATGTGTTTTTCTTACACTCTTGCAACATCTCCTCTTTAGTGGCACTTACAGCCATCAAAATTTCCAGTCTTGTACTTAACAATATTCTAAAGGTTTGTCCAGAGGGAGTTTTCAATATTTAATTCCTACCCTAATTCCTTTATTTCCTAAACCCATTCAGTTTTGAACAACAAAAAACTAGCCACACTTTAAATTTTTACAGATTAAGATTAAGATAGTTCTTTATTGATCTCACAATGGAGAAATTCGTCTCTGCATTTGACCCATCCTTCGATGCCGCTGGGGCAATCCATCAGGAGCAGTGGGCAGCCGTGTTTACGGTGCCCGGGGACCCATCTCCAGATCTTGAGCCAGGCTTATGGTCAAAATCACCTGGCCGGAGGACTTAACCTAACATGTTTTGGGTTGATCTTTTCACTATTGACTAGTTTATTAAACAACTAAACAATATTCATGATCCTCTCTGAACAAATCTTTGTAACTAATATATCAACAAAATAAAACCAAACATTTAAACTTTATTTATTTTGGCCATTTATTTATGTATGAGAACATCAAATGACTATCACTTTTGAATACATTTTAGTTTTGGCTAGTGAAATTGTGCCCTATATGTCAATATCTGGACAAAACTATATATTTATTATTTTTACTTTTACGTTGTACTTGAGACTTTCTTCCACTGGAGGGCACCATTGACCTTATTGTCAGACTTTCACTTGAAAGCCAATAAATAAATTGCATTTGGATTACATATACTCTTATGGAATGTCCTCAGCAGATAAATGAATGTCCCAGTGTCTCTGTGGGGTCTTGTCAGAGGTGACCCAAATAATAAAGTCTGATTTATGTTATAGTGTTGACAATTTGACTGACAAAGCATAAAACAAGATGAAAATTCCAAAGAATTCACCATAAAAAATGTATAAGAGAAATAATTCTTTAAAAAGAAAATGAATTGAAGTTTAAATTTGTTCAACTTGGATTCATTTACCAGCGTGAAGCTTCACTTAAAGATTTACTCACAGTGGAAAATTAACCAAGTTTTACTCAAGAAAGAACACTGCTACTTCAAAACAATATTACTCAAGTAAAGTTAAAATATACAGTCAATCATGTAGTTTAGAGCTCCACAAATATGTATTTGCTGTATGTGTTGGACATTTAAAAAAAGTTATCAATAGTATATCCAGTAAAGTATCACTCTGTATAAAGAAACAAAAAGTAGACCTTTGGCATCAGTAAAAACGACGCACACGAATGCTAGACGTGCCAAAGGCCAAAGAGCCGTCAACAATGAACAATAAGTCAATAAATAGTTTTTATCTCGCACTCACTACATCCATAAATCTCCTCTTTGGTCTTCCTCTCGGCTTCTAACCTGAACAGTGTGCTGGGACCTAATTTCGGCCCGGGAGTTGTATCATTTAGACCAGGCCTTGTGGGTGGCCAGTTTTCTTCCTTGGGGCCAATCTCCAACCTCCCAGTCATGGCCCAAAGTAAAGTCCTACTTTCTGTCAGTGCTGTGCAGTTAAGCTCTGACCGATGCACGGTGTGTCGCCCACTCGTCCCGCCATCTTGTTGAGGATTCCTCCGGTGGAAGTGGCACAGGCGACGTTTCCTTCTGCGTCGACGGCCACAGCGCCAACGGTCCCCATCTTCCCCCTGAAACGCAAAGAAAAGTTTATTTATACCGCACGTATCATACACATTTATTGTCATGTTTTGTTCCATTTGAAACATCAGCTACCAATAACTATACGTGCGTTTCCAGTGCATAGTTGTGGCTGCCATCTTTTGGCCCTAAGTGCAATGCCACACAATACAATACAATACCATCACCACAACAATTAGTAATACAGTATCACTACTCAGAAGGAAAATAAAGGTCAGCTGATTGAATTTGTATGTCATTGATGAATGCTAACGAAAAAAAAACGGCCCCAGAGAGCACATGGGTAAATAAACAAACAGCGCATCACTATCGTAGGCAAAAATTCAGTCTTCTTCAGTCTTCATCTGTACTCTGTACACTTCAACTACAGAGTACAGATGAAGACTGAAGATTTTTTGCCTACGATGGACAACTCCTGTACGACTGAGAACCTACACCAACGTAGCGCATCACTATGTTTACAAGGCAAAGACGCAGCTAGTGACAGCAGCCAGGACTCAGAGCAGGAGGCTCCCACACAGGCCAAAGATCTATTTCCACTCCTGAGACTAAATTAACACATCGAAGAGGTAACAGACAACCTTTCTCTGTGATTTTTACTCACTAAGCATAGGCGACCCAGGCAGCCACCTAGGGCGCTGCTGGAGGAGGCGCCAAATTACAAAAAAAAAAATGATAGCGCCTTGCTGTTTGCTGTGTTGAAAACTGGCTTTGAGTTTTGTGTCTATTTTGGTTTGTAGATTTGTGTGTAATGTTTTAGTTTGAACACTTACAGTATTTGTGTATACTTAAAAATACACATACATTGCATCCAGTCATTCACTTTCACCTTGTCTTAGCAACAACACAATGTTTCAATCTCACCATAATCAGGCAAAAAAAATGAAATGTGTAAATGTGACTGATGCAGAGGGTCAGGCAGAGCAGAGGATTGTGAGGCGGGACTCTCACATTTGGCACTCCACTGGGTTGGCTCCAGGCGCCAGGTTCTTCTTCCATCGCGCTCGGCTGTAGTCTGTGATCAGCGACTCCGTGGGCACTTCCTGAACGCCCATCTGCCGCGCAAACTCAGCGGCGCCCCCTGCAGTCAGACACGCGTGACTCGTCTAGAGAGAGAAACAGGGGAAACATACAGTGTGAGGTTTCTTCATTCCCACAAATCAAACTCCCAAATCTTCTTAGTTAACCTGCTGGATGGAATGTGTAGCCCTGGTGTACAGCCTTAAGCCCGTACCTTGTCCATGACCAGTCTTGCGAGCTGCACTGGGTTTGCGATGTTTCGTACGGCGGACACAGCTCCAGAAGCCAGGTCCCTCCCGTCCATCACCAGAGCGTCCATCTCCACGTCCCCTCGAGCCGTCAGCACCGAGCCGCGACCTGGAACGACAGGACGCAACTACTACTACTACAGCCACAAAACACCCAGGGACACTGTTTTGGGATTGTAAGTATGAACATGTGTATCAGAACAGAGGGCATTGGACTAACCACGTAACTGCTTACACTTGGTCCTAATAGAGACACTGCAGGCAAAACTCAGCATTTTCAATTTTCAGGTTTGAGGCCAGTTTGCTCTTAACATATAGGAGGATTTTTTGTGACATCATTGTTTATCTTTCGGAGCACTGCATCACGTGGTTGTGTGGCAAGAAGCAGCGTATCCAAACAGCGTAGCCTAGTAGTTCGATTGTTTTTTTTTAAATTTACAACACAAAGAAGATGACAACATAAACAAAAAGGTGGGGCACTGATCACCACAACATGTCAAGAATTACACAAAAATAGACTAACGCCTCATTTACACACAGTACGTTATGGCCACGTCACGTTTTACGCACGTCTGCCTTAACAATAGAATGTAATGTATGTTAATGTAAAAGTATGTGGGTGTTTACACCATTGCGTCACGTCAACGTCACGTCTGCGGCTGCACTGCAAGGAAATGCAGAGGTTCTATTTTCTACGGATTCCGCAAGCGTCATCAATGCTTTTTTTCACAGTACAGCGCTTTGTTTATCATGCATAATGAGCCATGTGCCAGGGGAAATGGGCTAAACGGGCCATCTTCAGCTCCAGAAGTAGCAGAGCAGCGAAGGCTTTTCGTCTGCTTACTGCAGGCACTAGTAAAATAAACACAAAATTGTTTAAAATATTTTCTTTCCCCCTTCATGTCCCCTGGCGGGCTCCGTATAGCATGTGCATCTGGTAGCGTTAGCACGTAAAACATCACGTAACTGTAGTAGCTACATTGCACGTAGCCTATACATGTAACAATTCACCTGTCTTTTCTAAGACGATAAAGCCACAACGCACTTCTAGGGCAACGGGCGGAACTGGATACCAGCAGGGATGAAATAACTAACGAACCAATAACAGAGATTTGGCGATTAAACAGCCTTTTACTTTCGTATATGTCACGTTCATGACCACCCAAAACGCTCAAGCGCATTTCCCCATTTACAAAACATAAAACAACGCACCAACGGCGTGATAAGTATAATCCCTTTCAAAATCAAATGTCCAATAAATCAGTTCATTCAGTACGTAGACCAGACCCCGTCAGGTCTGTCTCCCACCCCCAGTTTCTACACAACAACAAAACAACGCGGTTTATAGCAACAGTGTTGAGGCATCGGAAGCCAGCTCTTACTCACAGCACCGCGCCTATGCCCTCCTGTACCAGGCCATGTGGGACCAGGTGGTGCCAGCAG
>OMNZ01028595.1:0-23407 GCA_900303255.1 Lesueurigobius sanzi | reverse complement strand
CCTTAAAATCGATCCTGAAACACACAGGGAGCCAATGCAGTGATTCTAAAACCAGTGTAATATGCTCCCGCCTCCTGGTCTTCGTCAGGACTAGGTAAGAGTGTCTTCTGTGGAACCAGCTACTCATATGAGAACAATTTGTCAATTTGTCAAATTTACATATTTATTAGGCCCGAGCAGAACGAAGTTCTGGGAGAGACTATTGATTTCCTTCAATTTCTTTATTATTATTCAGCCTAGGAGATCGCATTTTTGAAGGCCTTCTCGTGGCTGAAAACTAACATTCATACAATATAGCTACAATTACGTCTATTTTTATTTTAAGAGCAGATCTGAGGTCAGGGGATCACCCCAAAGAGCCAACAAGTGTCTCGGGGCTTATAGTTAGGCTATAAACTCTTTACAACAACACATGTGGCTTGCACCCCACGAAGTGTCTTGGTCCCTGACATGATGCTAAGGCTACACGCTAATGCCTGCTACTTTGCATTGGCATTAATGGTCTTCTGGCTGTCATCGCACTAAGATATGGCTGCACTTGTAGCCAGTTGAAATATAAACAGAACAGGTGATAAAGCACTTTTCAACTGTTTCAACTGTATTAATCTATAATAAATAATATATATAAAACACACAGAAACATTGTTATTGTCTGTAAATACTAACATATTGAACCCCAGCCTTGTCAACTTTGATAACAGGTGAAGCGCTGAGGCTAACAATGCATTTTAAAAGTGGCACAGGCACACTGGCAGCTGATGGACGGGGCACTGACGTCATATAAGTCCCTTTGAGCTTTGTTATCACTAGAATTGAATGTGAGGTAGCAGTAGACGTGGTGGTGGTCTATACTAGACTAGATAAAGCTCAACAAACACAACACTAAAATATAGTTCATTATTTTGATTCTTCAAAAAGGTAAGTCTCACTTTGGTTATAAAGAGTGTGTGTGTTTATGTGTGTGTGTCAGTCAGCTTGGGGTCTCAAATGAAATTCTTACCACTTGTCTAGTGCGACACTTAAAACTTTATGGTGATCTGTTTAAGCTTTGGGCAATGTAACCTAAGAACTGCGATAATAAGGCGTTTCACATGTAGCAGCTTCCAGGGAGATGGATTTTAAATTGGATTTAAATGAATAAACGTATAGTATTACTCTAGTTATTCACTTTTGAACATTTTCTGTGTAAGTTATTTTTCTTTTCTGTTTTTTATTAAGTACAGAACATACTTTACAACTTAATGAACTGTGTACACTGTAGCATTTTTAAAAACATGTTGTACTTTACTCTCTATTTTAAATTATAAATGGCAGAGAATATGTGAATTTGATAAAACTAACAATAAAATTATAATCTTCATATTCTGTTGTTCTGTTGCCACATGTTATTGAACAAACATTTCTATAAACAATTGTACTTTTGGCTTGGCATCAACAAGTCGGCACCAGCGGTCGGACAATGCAGCCAAATATAGCTCCACACGGGCTTTAGAAACAATTGCCAAGATTACTACAAATCTACAGGGGCATTTCGAACTGAAATCGATCTGAATGGTCCACAGGACGGTTAATGGATGAATGTATTAAAGATTTAAATAAACAAAACAAACTTTTAATTCATTTAAACGTCTGTCTAATGCTTTGTGCTGCTACTGGAATAATTATTTTGACATTTGCACCACAGCTCCTGTGAAGCACTGCCATGTCTGACGGGTGAGTAAACCCCATGTTAAAGGAGTATGTTTACATTGTTATAATCATTATTTTAAAATTATTAAGGGTTGTTTGGAGTCGTATTTGTGAGGCATTTTCTGGCATATTTGCAGTGAGAATTACACTTGACTTACACTTTTATTTCTTTTTGGGGTTAAGGTTGAGGGGTTGGCATTGCCACCTGGGAGTCAAAAAACGTATTGCCTTTTCAGCTCTATTGGCACAACACATGATACTTTTGAAATGGAAGGACACTGCCCCACCCTCAGTGTTGAATTAAAGATGTGCTATTTCATCTTAAATTAGAAAAAACATGAGATTTGTTTTGACGGGCTCTGAAAAGAGTTTGGAGGCCTTTTTGATCAAGCATCTACACAGGTGCAAGAATTACTTTTTGTTTTGAATAGTGTATGCTGGCTTTTACTGATTTTGTGTGGGTGGGTCTTATTTTTGCAATTTTGTTTTTTATTGTATTGTATTTTTTTCTTGAAAATTAATAAATATGTCAAACACTAAAAATTATTAAGGGATGAATAACTTGAACAATGTCTTTTTGTTGCCGCACTCCCTCTTCAAGATCGGTAAGTCAAAGTCACAAGCTATTTTCAACCAAAATACAATAAGCGATAGTTTAACACAGTGTTTTTTTTTTCATAGAAAAAGACAAAATATTCAGCGACTCGCAAACTGCTTCTAAAGGTACGTGCTTATTAGCTTGGCTTAACTTAGAGCGGAGGTGCCCAAGGCTGTTTTGCTTGAGAATGCAGTCATGTTTGCATGTAAAGAGGTCGTTTGCAAACAAATACATGATGTATTTTCCCTTGGTTGTGCTTGAAAAGATTAGTTTGCTCTCCCTCTCAACTACAGTGGCCTCGCAAGTCAAACTTAAACCCATTGAAGGCCCGAATTAGGCCCATGGACTACACTTTGGGCAGTCCTTAGAGTATGGGTGGAGTGTAATGTAAAGTATTTATTTGGAAGCTTATGTAAGGAATGTTTTACTTATTTTTGAAGGATATTCAATTGCTATATTAGGATCAAATGAAAACCACCATTTGAACAGCACCTTAAACGTATCTTGTAGTCAAAACTGCTAAAGAAGGCTATGGCGTTGTTGGTGGCTGAGAAAGAGGAGCAGAGGCGTGCTACGGAGCGAGCAGTGAGCCAGACCTTCCCTCCAATGCAGCTGTCTGGTCTGTCTGTCCAGGAGCTGCAGGTATGGCCAGTTAACTCTAACTGGGAAAACTGTCAAGTACTCCATAAATAACACTGCGCTCTGACCACTGACAGGAGCTCTGCAGAGACCTACATCGCAAAATCGATGTTGTAGATGAAGCCCGGTATGACATGGAGGTCCGAGTGACTAAGACTGGCAACGAGGTAACGCCAAATCGATTTACTTTGTAGTGTAAATGTATTTTTAAGATGTAATGGGTTATTGTTTCTATAGATAGATAGACAGATAGATAGATGATATGATATGATAAGGAACACACACGCCTCTGTCATTTTAAGCAGTCCAACAACACACAAGAAGCTACAATAAAGTGTTCATGAGGCGTGTAGCCTGGGGGATAAAGCTCTTGTTGAACCTCTCAGTTAAAGACAAGTTTTGAAGACTTCCTGCACTTAAGACCCCACCAACTTCTGCAAGTCTCCAGAAGTAAGAATGTTGAACCACTACAACCAACCTCCTGACTAGGGCTGGCTACTAATTGGTACCAAAAGAAGGTTTTTCTTTAGATACTAAGCTTTGATCGTATATGATAGCATAGGCGGGTCCTGAGACAGCACGATAGAAAATATGTTGGTTATTCCAGCTCAAATACATTACATGATGAAAAAGTTAATTATGTTTTATGGTTCTAAATAATGTAAATGGAAAAGTATTGTTCAGGAACCGATATCATTAACCAAGTATTGTTAAAGTCCTGGTATTGGAAAAAGTGTGACCGTCCCCAGCCCTACTCCTGTCCATGCATTTGAACAACAAACCCATTTCCTTTTTGGCAGACTAATACGCACCAAAACCACTTAAAACTGTTAATTAGTGGCCTGATATTGAAAGGAGTAGTATTTAGGTGTGCCAATAGGGACAGCCTAAATCTAAGGTCAAATAGTCAAATAGTCTAATAAATATTGGGAATGTTCCCTGTTAAAAACCACCAGTTGAGAAGCACTGATGTAAAGCCTTTGACTGTTTTGTACAGATCGAGTCCCTGACACAGAGAGTGACTGAGCTGAAGGGCATAAAAAGACCAAACCTTAAAAGAGTGAAGAAAACTGCAGACGACATGTTGGGGGCCTACAACGACCCATCCAAACTGAACGACTTCAAAGTCAACCTCAAGATAGTGGAACGAAAGAAAGAGGACGAGAAGGTGAAAGATCATGTTGCTCAACCCACTGTTATCATTCTGCGTATAAACCTAAACTCTGTGCTTCGGGATGTGTGCGGTTCCAGAGAGAGGAGGTGACCGACTGGCGTAAAAATGTAGAGGCCATGTCCGGTATGGAAGGGAGGAAGAAGCTGTTCGATGCTGGACAATAAAGTCACGGTGGCACCCTGAAGGCTTGACTGAGCTGAGGCACCATGATGCGTCACACGTTACAATAAAGGCACTCTCACACCGGGCAGACAACGCTTTTTATTTTTGATTGGAGAAGATTGCAGAAGGACTAACCCACAATGAAAGAGAATATGACACTTCCAACTTAAAGTACCTCATATTTTTCTTGGTAGTGGAATAAAATTGGTTTTGTCCTGCAGTAAATAGGTTGTGTTCATGTTACAGAAGTCTATTTCAGTTTGAAGGCAGGTGCCAATACGACTCTATGGGAGAGAAATTGTTTCAAAAATAAATTTTTTTCGCTGATCATCATTATTTGATAGTGATTGGATTCACAAACCTGACATATTCTTATGGCTTTCTACTTTCTCCTTTCCTCCTGTCCTTTCTACTGGCCAACATCAGGCACATGTTTTGGAATATTGCCACCACTTTTAGACACCTTTGTGAGAAAATAATTTGACAATAGTTCATATGTGCTGACAGAGACAGTGACAGTGAACTTTGTGGATGTTTGAAATGTGTTAGGAAAGGACACAACTAACCATTTAAACTTTACAGAAAACAAAACGACTTAACAAACTAAATCAGATATAGTGTGCATCCATGAAGGGCTCCCCATTTTTTTCCACTCATAAGATTTAATTGTTTTTGTGTGTGCAATGAGTGCATTGTGCAGCAGGAGGAGCTCTAGATCTTTAAAAAAAAAACTTTGGAAATAGTCTTTACAGTAATTAGCCTATGTATGTACAGTATGTGTCAGTTTTTTGTTTTTTTTGTTCGAGCAACCTTTTTAAATATGACAAATGAAATTGATCATCATAAGAAAAACAAAAAACCTTTTGAGGTTCAGTCCTGGGTTTAGATTAAGGTTATGATGATATTAGTATCTTAATGTTAACAGAAGATATCATTGAGGAATGGAATAAACTCCTTTGAGTTGCATAAGCATAAACAGATCCTCTCGGTACTGCGCCACTAAAGCACTAAGAGCACAAAACAATGAATGGCGACCCCCGGTGGCTGCCATAGACATGACTCATTCAAAATACCTACAGTACCAGGCTCAGATGAAGAGCTGAATAATGTGGTTCAAAAGTCAAAAGGTTTTTAGTGTTTCAAGACTATAGATCCACACTGAAAGTACATTCTTCATAACAGCTGCTTTTGACATTTTCTCAATGAGGTTCACAATGTAATCACCAGGAATGGTTTCCGCTTCACAGGACTGTTGAAAACCATGTCAGGTCAATTTTTAAAGAATTTAAAACATGAAAGATATTTTGACTTATGTCACCCTTTTTTGTTTCCTACATAATTCCATCAATCAATCCATTTATTTCGTGACGCCCATCATCACAAAAGGAGTCATCTCAGAGGTCGGTACAAACACCAAACAAATCCATATCAAACAATTCATCATCAACAATTCCAAGTGTTCATTCACGTTTAATGCCTTCAATGAGAAACATACAATGTAAATAGTGTTGAAAATAAAGAAAAGCCAATGCATGAAATGTGTTTCCAAACTTTTAACTGGTGCAACATATACGTTAGTCTGCTCACCTGATATAAAGACAGGTCTAGAATCTTTGCCAACCTGAAAACGATAAAATAATTTCGTTTTTTTCTTGTTACTGATTCATACACTTACTGATTCATACACATTCAGACTAAAATGTTAAAGAAAGCTGTGACCATGTGGGAAAATGAAAAGCAGCTCAAAAAAGATGAACGTGAGCAAGTGCTGAGCGGGAAAGTCCCAGTGCTGCAAATATCAGGATTCTCATTACAAGAACTACAAGTAAATCTGTTCATAATCTGATGTTAAAGTGATAGCCAATGAATGTATGTGGTGGACGCCTTTTTATCCACAGAATCTTTGTAAAGAGCTGCATAAGAAAATTGATGTGGCAGACGAAGAGAGATATGACATTGCAGCCAAAGTGTCCATAAATGATCTGAAAGTAAGCACTGCCTGCGTCTGTGGTGTGAAAGATCACTTTTGGCAAATTCAGAGAGTGTGTGAGCTTTTCTTTCCTTGACGAAAACAGGTGCAGGACTTGTCTCAGAAGATATTTGAGTTGAAAGGCAAGATGAAGAGGCCAAACCTGAAGAGAGTAAGGGTGTCTGCGGATGCCATGCTCGGTGCTCTGCTGGGATCAAAGGTCAAAGAGTCTGTGGATTTCAAGGCCAACCTGAAGACTGTGAAGAAGGAAGAGGAGAAGGTGCTGTAAAAAAAACAAAAAAAAAAAAAAACTAGAGACATAATCAACTCTTCATTAATTGGAATATCTTAATTATCCCCACAGAAGGAGGAGGTGACAGATTGGCGCAAGAATGTGGACGCCATGTCTGGTATGGAGGGCAGAAAGAAGCTGTTTAATGCTGGGCAGTAAAATTTGAGAATAATTGAATTAATAAATAAGTTGTCACACCCAAATGCATCATACATTTTGTGTATAATCCCCTGCGATTTCAAGAATAGTTCCCCACTTGGATTCAGAAGCTGCAACAAAGTACAAACCTGACTTGTGCACGGTTGGTTATAATGGGAAAGTTAATGTTTTAGGTGCCATTTTGGGTGCCATGGAACTGCAGGTAAATACATGTAGATTAAGTTGCTGTGCATCAAGGGACCATATTTAACACTTGTCAGCCTATATGCAGAAAATGGAGGAGGTAAAATATCGGCCAGCCATCAAGCAGACTTACCCCGGCGTATTCCATCGTGTCATGATACAACAGAGCAAATGGGATGGGTGGGATGATGAGGAAACCAGCAGGGACTTTGATGAACCGACAGGGGGTGCTGTTGTGCCGCGGCCGTTTACAGAGAAGAAGATGCTCGAGCGGGAGCAAGGAGCAAGATGAAGATAACCCATGAGCAAAAAGCATGGCAACACGTGGGTAACGCCCCTCCTGCAAATCGAAGATAATAAAAAGCAGTGTACACCCATGGATACACCATGTGAGTATATTTCATGGTATATTAAAAGTTGAACGTAGAAACACACTTCCTTATTTTGGACATGAGATGGACTGTTTTTGCACCTCATTTTCTTTTGTACGTTAGCTAGCCAACACCTGCATATTAGCGAGCAAGTTCTCATATTAAGGGAAGATACTAGACACAGAAAGAAGCCTAAGGGCCAACCAAATTAGTCTGCGGGCTGTATTTGGCACCTGGGCCGCTCTTTGGGCATCCCTGACTACAGCCATTAAACGTTCCAGTCTTGTACTTATTTAACAATATTAGTTTTTTCAGGGGGTTTTGCACTTTTACTTAAAAAGGTGAAATTTAATTCACTAATCTCCCTAAAACCCTCTGAACAAATCTTTGTAATTAATATATCAACAACAACTATCAACAACTATAAATTTAAACTTAACTATTAGCCTATTTCGTCCATTTTATACATAAATGCCTTATTTTTGTATGAAAACATAAAATGACAGAAAACTCCTTTTCTCACTTGTATACAGTTTGCATTTTTTCCATATTCACCTGCAGTGTCTCACATTAAGAATATGTCTAATATGTGAATGATGACTGAATGATGATTTGGCTATAAAATAATGATAGATGGGTACTATTTCGAAGTGCCTCATACTAACTGCGGCTGTTGATGCATAATCCTTTTTCAACTTCAATTATTATTATTTTTACTCAATAATTTGTTTTTTGTTTCAGATTTATTGCCATGGCTAGTGCCACCTGTCAACTCTCAGAGGGCCACTTCCTCTGCTCAACCTGTCTGGACATCTTCACTGAGCCAGTCACAATACCTTGTGGACACAACTTTTGTAAAGGCTGTATAAATCAGCACATCTCTGCCAATACTGACTGGACCTGTCCCCTCTGTAAAGAGTCTTTTAACTCTAAACCTGAGCTACGACTCAATCGTTTTATCTCTGAAATGGCAACTCTATTCAGACAATCTCAAGACAAAGACATCAGCAACTCTGATTTTCAACCACTTACCGCTCCAATATCAGAGGAAGTTCCATGTGACCAATGCACTGAACCTAAACAAAATGCGGTCAAGTCCTGCCTCGTTTGTTTAGCCTCATACTGCGAGTCTCATTTAGAGCCACACCTGGACCTGACTGGTCTACGGAGGCATCCGCTCATTGAACCACAGGGAAACCTGGAGGATCGAGTGTGCAAACAGCATGACAAACCTCTGGAGTTATTCTGTGTAGATGATAAATTGTGTCTGTGTGTTCTGTATGTGCTCGAATCACAAGGGACACAATGTGCTCCCACTGAAGGATGCCTTTGAAGAGCATCGGCAGAAGCTGGAAGAGTTTAAAACTTATATCCAAGAAGATATCAAGCAAAGTAAAGATTACATTCTGTCTTATGTCTTCTCAATGCAGGAAGGCTATAATGCTGGTGAAAGAGAGCTTGCAAAGGGTGTAGACATTTTGACTGCGTTGAAAGACTGTGGATAGTGCACTGAACGATTTAACCGCTGAGATAAATGAAAGGAGGACAGATGCAGAGGAGAAGGCAAATATACTCATTGATGCTCTATTCCAGGATTATGACCTGATGAAAGAAAAGAGCTCCGCAGTGAAGAAGGTCTTGCGCACAGATGACCACCTCCACCTACTTCAAAACTTTTCACGTTTGAGTGCTAAAACACCAGGCCAATTCGGGAAGGTTGATATTTCGTACAGTGAACCAATATACGAAGGGACTGTGGCCAGAGCTCTGACCAAGCTAGAGATGAACCTTACCACTTGAACTGAAGATCGCAAAAACTGTGCACAAAGATGTGACTTTTGATCCTGAAACCGCTCATCCTGATATATATGTGTCAAGAAATGGAAAAGAAATGACACCACATCGTAATAAGAGGCATGTCCCACCAAAGAGTTCAAAAAGATTCGATGATGACTGTTTTGTCTTGGGAAATGAAGGTTTCTATGGTTGTTTTTACTTTGAAACTGCAGTCATCGGAAAAAGTGAATGGACAATAGGAGTGGCAAAGGAGAGTATTGACAGAAAAGGACCCCTTAAAAAGGAACCAGAAAAAGGCTTCTGGGCAATACAATTGGAGAATAAATCGTATTTTGCAAGCCCTTGCCAACGTGTCACAACAACGTACAAGCCTGAAAGAGTCGGGGTGGTAGTTGATGTTGATGAGGGAATTGTTTCTTTCTTTGATATGGAAGCTCCTGCTCTGATCTACTCTTTCATTGGTTGTAAATTTAGAGAACATTTGTATCCAATCTTTAGTCCTGGTTGTTGTTCTGGATACACCAACTATGCGCCAATGGTTTCAATATGAAAGTAAATTCTTTAGAAAATAAAAATCCACTTGGATAAGGTGTTCTCATTTGTGGTGTCATGTAACTGTACTTGGAAATAAAAAGATGTGCACAATTTATTGATCCTTGGGGTTAATTTACTTTGTTGCAAAATTGGAATATTAACAATCTTGAAACACTAAATGCAAGTGTAAATAACAGTATAAACAGGCACAATGCAATAATATTAATGAATGGCTTTTTACATGAATGTATGTATCTATTATAGAAAGCTTATTTCTCAGGGGTTGAAGTTGCATTGTTAATAGAAAGGGGAAAAAAATTGGGACAAGTGTTTTCTGTTTGGGCTCAATCAACAACAACAATTAACAACAATTAAACACAATGTACTATATCTTATTAGCAGGACTACAAGAGCCGGGACTTGAACCCACAACACTTAGGTAGTGTTCAATGTATGGCAGCAGTCTTGTCCACATGTTTTATCTTTTAATTAGCCTTTTACATCATATATTTATTCAATTATGTATTGGCCTGTTTTTATTTTATTTATATAGCGCAGCCAACTATCTCAAACAACTTAATTTATTGTATGAAATCATTGATTAATAATAACTGGTTAAAGTCACATAACGTCATATCATGGTCAATTTTCGGGTCACCCTTAGCAGTGTACACGCTGGTACATCTCTTAATATGGGCACGAGTTTAGCCAATCACATGACTTCCCTGTTAGATCCTGAATTGTGATTGGGTGAGCGGTATGCCAATCAAATGTGACACGGGAACCGCACTGTACCGTTGTGTATGGCCAGAATTATCAACATTGAAGGCTATACACAGCTTCTCGGTCACGTTTCATCGAAACCGAAGAACAGGTAAGACTGAAATGATCATAATTCTCCCTCGGTCGCTTGGTTATTGAACAAAATGCTGCAGTGAGCGTGGAGGAGGCTGTAGCGATCGTCACACGGTCACAGACCGCCATGCAACAGCACATCTATCAATCACTTAATCTAGCTAGCATATTATGTAGCTATCTGCTTTTATTCACACTTGTATAACGCAAGAGTTTATTGTTTGTATTAAGCTGTATAATGTTATTCTGTCTTGTTACATAAGTTTTATGTAGGGTTTTCTACGCCGCTATTAGCTTGCCATTTAGGGCAACCTTTAACCTTTTACTGACTCTCCCTGCCTCCTTCATGCACATCCACTTTTTAGCAGATGGTCTCAATGCAAATGTGTACACTGTGTATCTGATCTGATTTTTAAACAGAAAATCATTTGTATTTTAATAATTTCATCTATACTTCTATCATTTCTGTGTGTAGGTGTTTCTGATGTCCAAGTACAAACTCTTCTTGCTGAGGCATGGAGAAGGTGCCTGGAACAAGGAGAACCGTTTCTGCAGCTGGGTCGACCAGAAACTGAGTGAGAATGGGGTAACAGAGGCCCAGGACTGTGGCAGGCTGCTGAAGGAACAGGGCTACAAGTTTGACATTGTGTTCACGTCCATACTGAGCCGGTCCATTCAGACAGCTTGGCTCGTTTTGAAGGCTATGGGCTTGGAGTGGGTCCCTGTGGTCAAAGCGTGGAGACTGAATGAACGGCACTATGGCTCCCTCATTGGTCTGAATCGAGCAGAAATGGCTTTACAACACGGGGAGGATAAAGTCAAGCTCTGGAGACGGAGTTATGATATTACCCCACCACCCATCGATGAATCTCACCCCTATTATCATGAGATCTATAATGATCGTAGATACACCACCTGTGATGTGCCCATAGACAAACTCCCTCGTGCTGAGAGCCTGAAAGAAGTGCTGGGCAGACTGCTGCCATATTGGGACAGTACAATTGTTCCAGAAATTAAGAAGGAACGCACTGTACTGATTTCTGCGCATGGGAACAGTTGCAGGGCCCTTTTGAAACACCTGGAAGGTACAGTGCATTAATGAACTATTTGCTTTTGAACCAAAAAAACAAAAAACAAATTTTCCCCAGTAGATCTCAGTGTGAACAATAATAATACAAAACAAAAACAAACAAATAACATAGATAATTGAGCAAGAATCCCATATATATTTAAACAAGCAATTTAATTAGCAAAAAAAGTAAAATGACAACTAGGCTATCAGAAACCTGACCTATGTATGCCACTTCATACATACACAGTGTTGGGAGTAACTCTTTACAAAAGTAACTAGTTTCAGAAATATACTACTTTTTTCAGTAACTGGGGAATATAATATATTACTTACAAAATACAGTAATATATTAGTCTTTACAATTGAAGTAACTCAAGTTACTTCAAGTTAAAAGTGCAACTCCCCCCAAATAAGATGCGGCACCAAATCCAGTTGGATACTGGTGTAGAAGTGAGTTGTAGCTAATTTCGACAAACAAAACAAGAGAGAATGGAGACGACTGAGGAAAAGGAAATCTGTGATTACACTTTAGCTCGGTGGCATTATTCTCCCTTTTTTCAGTTTATATTTTGCTAAAAGTAACTCAAAGTATTGTAACTGAGTTACATTTTTGAGACAGTAATATGTAATACAAACATTTGTATTACATTTGTATATTTTTAAAGCTGTAACTAGTAATATAGAATATATTACAATTTTTAAGTAACTTGCCCAACACTGTACATACATAAATATTTCACACAACCCACTCCATTGAACATGTTACATAAGAGGTCTGTACAATATTATAAATGATGATAATAACCACACATGAATTGTATACTTGTAAAGTATACAAGTGTGTTTTTAATTTTGTTCATTCTTAGGCTGGTTCTGCCAAATGGACTACCGACAAAACTAGCTTCATTTAGCTAACTCAAGCACAGTTACATTGTGTAATGTTGATAATGTGCACTGTCCCATTTCAAATAAAACAAATTAACATAAAACTCTTTAAAAAATTTATTTATGATATATTTAGATATATTACTGTATATTACATTGTGTTACATATTATACATACGTTTAATCAAATGATATAAAAATGAATAATCAAAACATAATGTTACCAAATGGATTTATGTTCACTTCACATTTTTCGTTATTTAAAAGCTATTCTTTTTCAGATGGAAGCATTTTAAAAATACATTTTGCATGATACATAATTTGAAATATTTTCCAGCCTCCATTTAAGACAGAGAAATGTCAATGTCCTTTTGAACATTTGCTTTTTCTTGTAGATATATCAGATGAGGACATTGTCAGTGTGACTTTGCCGACTGGGATCCCGGTACTGTTGGAGCTGGATGAAAACCTCAGACCTGTCAAACCTCGCCAGCTTCTGGGAGACCAGGCCAAGATCCAGGCAGCTATTAAGAAGGTGGAAGACCAGGGAAAAGCTAAAGCGTCTACTTGAGTGAAAACACTGAAAAACTTTAGTATCAAGGATTTAAAGACAAATAATAATAGAAAGGGAAAAGCTGTGACAAAAGGAAAAAAATGTTTATGTGATTTTAAAGGATGCCATGTTACTGTGAGTCTGCTGTATGTTTTAATATGCTCTGATCTGGCTCAGGTTTGAGGATGGAGGCAGGTAAATAGTGTAGCTGTGTTTAGCTCTGTTCTGTGTAAGCACTGACTTTTTAAATGTATTTATTTAAAATCTGTCTGTGAGGCCACTTTTCCAACGTTACACCCTCTGACTTTTTTTGTTTTGTTTTTACACTGTCCCTATTCATTTAACTTGTATGTGCCTTTATATTGTTGGCTTCCAATTGAACAAGTTGTGCTAGGGTTAAATTAACAAAAGGGGTTTAACTGTGAGTTGGTAATATTTGTCGAAAAAGTGTTTTATTTTGAGCACGCATATAAGCATTTCATATGACTTATTATTTATGATAAATTATACTAAGTAAAACATGAATTACAAAATGCTGTTATAATTGTAAACTTGAACTAATGGCACACCTTTATGCACTGATTTCATGGTGCTGTTTGTCCATGTTTCATTAATCACTGCTGTAGATGTATTTTAGTTTTTGATTGTAATGCTTTTGCATTGTGTTTTCTCAGGCTATAAAAGAGTGGACAAAGCAAATGAAGTTGGCTAAAGAAAACTTCCTATTGATTACTATTAAAAAGCCACATGGTGAGGTTAGTATTTTGTTACAGTAGTAACTTTTGGATATGTATTTGAAGAGTTCATTTGCAAAAACAGATATCTCCGTTTTGAATTTTTTGCAAATTCTGATTCACTAAAATACATCTGGTCATTAAAAACACACCTAGACAAAGATACAATTACAAGCACACATTGATTTTTGTCAATGGCACTTATCTGTTTTTGCAAATAAACTCTTCATATTCTTATTCAGAAATAAATAAGGATTATCAGTCACCATCAACAATAAACCTCTATATTATGAGGAAGTTGATTACATTCAGTCACAAACACTGTCTATTTTAACCCCTAACCCTGTTTTCTTTCAACAAAGTTTTTTTTTATTTTTGAGAGCTCATCTGTCCACTCTTCTTACACTGCCAATGTACTATACAGTAGTATGCTGCCATATGTTTGTTACATGCTTTGTCAAGCTGTTCAAGTACTAAGTGCAATACCTGGACTATTGTGAAAAATGATGTTGACTCTTCCCATCAGCCTAATGTGTGAAATACATAATCATTTTACTAAATTTGCCTCAAGCTGTTTGTTAATTTGAAACTGTATCATATGCCACAGAGAGCCTTGCTATTGGCTACAAATGAGCCTGCCTCAATGCCTGTTCAGCCCCATTAGTGAAGAGCCCTTACAATTTCCAGATCAAATTTAGATCAAACCAGTGCAGACCTGAGCCCAGACAAAACCCCCCAAACTTTTATGTGTAACAATTTTATGTGTATTCCACTGCAGTTCGAGCCATAGTGCTTTGTGTCAATTACAGATGTAAATTCCAGCTCTTTATCTGGCTTGTTTTGCTCTTAAAGCTGAAAATTTACCAAGCCAGCTGTATTTTAAATTAGCTTGTGACCCCTATGATCTACAAAAGTGGTTCTCAAAGTGTGGGTTGCGAGCACAGAGCTGGGGGTCCCAAGGTGAAGACGTTAACAAGAAAAATATTGAACTGAAAAAAGCACATATTTGTGAATAAAGGCCATATAATAGCAAGCTAAACTATGTCAATCTATATCTTTAAACTTAAGTCTTGCTGCTAGATATTTTTTTTAAGCAGCAAAAGCTTCTGAAAAGTTTGGGAACACCTCATCTATACCACTGCATGAGGAGAATTACTCTTAGTACTACTCTTCTTTACACACTTCCAAAAGCGGCATGAACATTAGTGTAAACTTGTTTCATTTGCAGCTTTGGCAGGCGGGGCTGCTGATGCTGTCTTATAAACGTCCAGCGCCTCTCATTGAGGACATCAGCACAAGAAATATTTTGCTTTTCTGCCCTGGTAAGTTTTATTATTGCAATAAGATGTTATGCCCTACCAATATCTGTATTTTCTAATCTACAATACTACTAATCTTTGGTCGTGGTATATACATTTATTTACATATATGTATGTATTATGCACTTTTTAAATGAGGAAGAGCTATAGTAATTTATTGTCATTGTAATTGCTTAAATTACCACTACAGTTTCTGATCCTGGAGAAATTGCAGTCTAATGAACTTTTCCCCTTGCATTCTCCTCTCTTTCCTTAATACTTTAGCGCTGCTTTCTCTCTGGTAGACAAAGTCTGTAATTTGGCTTTGTTAGTTGTACATTGAGCAGACATCGCACAGGGGAAAAAACTGTTTGCTGTGTGGACATGCCAAGCCAGGCTCCTTATTCCTTAGATGGTGTTGAAGATAAAGGCTGCATAGGGCTGGAACTGAATGATTTTATGACCACTGTGTTGCCATTAAGGAGAGTAAATGTATTTGAGTTCGGGAAATCACTGTATGTACCTCCTCTGATGATAGAATTAGCTAAACATGTTAATAACTCGAGCAATTATAAACTAAATATATTTAAGAAAACTACATTGTGATGCTTTTCTCTGTTGCCTTTTGTCTGTTGCCTGGATTGAAATCATATTTACAAAATAATATAAATAACCCCTAGAAACTAATAATGAAACTAATTCATGCTTAACACTAACTTTGTGTAATGGTATGTTTATTACATTGTGACATTCACTTTTGCTTTGAGCTCGTGTCCTGGATGCATTTTCCAAACCACAGATATAGATTTATATCTATCCCTCTGGAAATAAGTTACTCTGGGGTTGCCACTCTACGGCAGCTGGTATTTGCTAAAATAAACCATGTTGTGTGTGTCTATGGCCTTGCACCTTGCCAAGCAGTGACACTAGAACTAACACAGCAGCTCTCTTCCTTAAAAGGAGGACTCCACAGCATCAGCACTGACGAGATGCAGAATGGGAGTGAACCACGCTGCATCTTTTTCCACTAAACAAACCCAGAGGGAAACTGTAACTTGGCTTTGATCATTAGCACTGTCCTCCCACGTACATACAGTACATTAACTCAAGGATGACACAATACCTTTAAGGTTAGGTTGTTGTGAATAATACATTTGCTTTACCACCTTCTGAGTAAATAGTTTAATTTTAATTCAATACTATGGCAGTGCTCAGGTCTCTCCTCATGTTTGGAAACAGGAATTCACTGTTAAAAACAGACAGCAGCTGAAGCAAACTGTACACAAGCTTATTTAATGAGCCGTCAGAAAAACACTTCATGTTTTGGCTTGTAAACTGTGTGGAATCTACTTCCTGGTCAGGACTTTTACATGTGTGACCATGTTTGGTCATGTGGAGTAAGCAGTCATGGCTTCTTGATTGATTGCAACCGTCTCTCTGGCCAATGTTTATCTGTAAATGTGTTCTAGAACAAAGCACTTTCCCAATGCTTTACAAAAAGGTGACTTATAGGTTACTTCAATGGAAACATAGTTTATGTGCACTGTGCACTGGATGTTATACTCTGATGTGAGTGAATGGATGTGAAACTGTGATCACAACTATTAGGCCTCTTTGCTTGTTGCACAATGATTAAGGTTGATTATATTTAGCTCACACTGATGTTTTAGGATGGAGAGCTTCACCCAGTTCCTGCAGGATTCAAGCCTTTAAAATTCAGTCCCATGACATGGAAATGTCACTATAGTCTCAGGCCTGTGAAGTGAATGTCACAAATACACTTGAGCATTTGTCTGATACTGCATAAGCCAACCCTCTTTGCGTTTAGGGACAACCCTACTGGCATTTCGTTAAGATATTCTATAATTCATTCAGAAGAACTAAAGCTGCCAGATCAATTGTGTCTGATTTAAAAATATTAAAAAGTATTTGAGGACAATGAGTGAAATCAGAAACAGACTCCGTATAATCAATCAGTAACATTTATTTTTAGTGTTTTTCATAGACACTACAAATATTTTGTTCTGTGGAAATGCTCTCTGAAGGGTGTTTAGAGCAGGCTGCACTGGGCCATTATGTTTGCCACCAAAGTGTGACTGTATATGGAGATGGCGACAGTGAAAACTAAACTGTTGCATACTCGTCATTGTTGGTGGGCTAGATCTGAGGAAAGATACTAAAAGGTAATGTTAAAGTTGGTCTCTGCTTAAACCACCCACCTTCCCTCTTGACCACCGGGGTACCACACACACTGTAGCAGATGAGCCCAAATAAGACTACGATGTACCTTTCTAATCAGATTTATTTTAAAGACAGGCTTTATTTTAGCCTTAGCATTGCTTACATCTCTGTGACATGTGACTTGAAACAGTTGCTATGAACAACATTATGAATGGCGAGCTGCATTTCTAACTTTTAAAACCAATTTGAAGTCATATTATTAATTTCTGTGTCAGATAGTTAACATTGAAGTGTGCAATGTTTTTTATGAAGCACACTAACATTAAGGATTCTAATATTCCTGATATTTTGGAATAATACTTCACAATTGTCCATAGTAATACAAGTATCGACTCAGAACTTACATTGATTGAAGTTGATAGTAGTTTAAATAGCTTTTAATAGTGTTAAAACAATGATGGACTGGAGTGAGTCAGACGCAGGAGGAGGAGGCTGAGGAGTAGTCAGCTCACTGCAGCCTTTGCCTTTTCTGGTATAGTCCCATCTTTTGGAGAAGCAGCAGGAATTCCTAGTGCAGCACACGGCGAGATATAAACCAGACAGTACAGTGTGGCTGATATATGAAGCTCAGGCTAAAACTACTGTCCATGGAGACAAACTGGGACTCTTTTCAGGTATTTAAACAGACACTCATGGCTTTGTGGTGCGTGGTGTCTAATTTGTCAAGATGGTCACTGCTGTCGTCTCTAGAGGACTATAAATCATGTAGTTTTGTCTCTGTGCATGTGATGCTTTGATAATTATAGACTTAAAATAACAGATTTACAGTGTATTCATTTTATGTTGAAATTAAGTTTCTGCATTTGTAATCAACAAAGCCTTCAGATTTTGTTTTTGATGTTTTATTGAGATTTCAGAGTCTCTTTTTCAGCCTATTATACATGTTTTCAGTCCCAGAGGAAACCTAGGAAGAGAGCATGTGGAGAGCATGCAAACTCCAGACAGAAAAGCCCCCGGAATCAGCCCGGGACATTCTCGCTGTGAGAAAACTCCTGTCTGTGTTTGCAGTGAGAGGTGAAGAAGACATTTTTGAGGCACCATGGATGATGACTTTGACCGTCGCATGGAGCTGAGGAGGCAGAGGAGGGAGCAGATGAAACTGGAGTCTGAAAAGTGAGTACCCTTGAACTATATGCGGAGTTGTATCAAAGTTAACATAGTAAAGCTAATAGTTTTGCATTATTGATGGATTGACATGAACAACAAACATTTTAAGTGGCATATTGTTCATTGTTCATAATAGGCCCATAAAAAAAAACTGTGAGGGGAAATGTAGAAAAAGCATGATTCACCTTTGGCTGAAGACACTGATGTCCACGATTATTACATTATTGTTACAATGTATATTAGATTTGACCCTAAATCAATAATTTTGCATATTTCTTGTGTTTCAGTTACATACAGTATGTTTGTATGCACACCATTAGATACCAGTTTCCCACGCTTAAGGCCAGTCTGTGCCAGCCTTGACCTTTGCCTCTGTCTCCTCGTGTGCCCTCCCTAAATGCTGCTGTCGCTGGAATGTTTTCACTCTCATTACTTGATTTAGATTTTGTTTTTGCGTCACTAAATACACTATTAAGTTCCGCAACAGTCTATTCCCACATCTTTATATTAAAATTAGATTTGGGTGGAGTAGTCAAGTACCAGATAGGATTTCCTGGTGACCTATGTGGTTTTATTGTTATTTACCTCAGGTTTTCGTAGATTTCTGTGTAATTATTCTAAAATAGTACTTTTGTGGTTCCTATCCACCTCATCTTTCAATTACAACATCTAAGAATGATTGTGTTGTTCTGACAAGTGCAGTGACAAATCTGGCAATTCAAGCTCTGCATGTAAGGCTGACAATAAGTAGCTTTATTGTCAATCAAATAAAGCAAATAAGAAAATGAGTAAATTCAGAGTGTGTCTTTCAGGACGGGAACAGCAAATGAGGATGAGGAAGAAGAGGCTCGTGAACAAAGGAGACGAGCAAGAGAAGAGAGAAAGAAGATGAGAGAGATGGAGGAGCCTGGAGTCAACGACCAAGTCATTGAGGCTAACAAGTACAGTTTCACATGTTGTCACTTCCAACCCTGCACAATAGCAATGATTCAAAGAATGGTTCAGGAAAAGTACTTTTGGCCAGAACCAGCATTCTAATAACTGTGTAATGCCAGATTCTTACATAAGAAAAAGTCTAGACTTTAAGTTTAGCTCTCACACTAAGCTGTGTAAAAGTGGACCCATTTACCTTTTACAGTGTGACAGAACCAGACTCCGGTAGCACCTCTAACGATGCTCTGGACGATGACCAGGCCTTACTCGAACGCTTGGCAAAGCGGGAGGAGCGGCGGCAGCAAAGGATGAGAGACGCCATGGAGCGGCAGAAGTCTCTAGAGCTGGAGCAGACCAACGGCAACGATACAGACCACAAAACGGACGAAGAGCAGCCCCCTGTCAGCGCCAGCACCGAGCTGCAGGCCGAGGAGAAGGTGAGGACAGGTGTGAGGCCAGAGCAGGAGGAAGAGGAGGTGAACTCAACTCACAAAGAGTCCTAACCCTGACATATTTAGCTTCTATAGATCGTATGCTATACCTTTTTATATACTCTGAGCACATACAGTTTTTCTCGATTGCGAAGACACATTTTGGAAAGCTGCTCTCCTTTTCTGTAAACGGTGAACACAAAACCCAATTTTCAAGCTACATTCACAAAACCTCAGACTTCTTGCAAAACCAAACATTCCCCTCAAAATAGTTCAAGCTGTGCTCAAAACTGAACTATGTTGTCAAATCGTGGCCCAAGTCAATCTAAATTAAAAACACTACTGAGCAGTCACTAAACACTACAGAGAAAAAAAGAAAACACAAAGCTCAGGACATGAAACTGTAGAAATAAATGTTTATTGTTCACTGTAGGATAAATGCATGTTGCAAAACAACAATCCTGTGCATTTGTAACACATGAAGAGTTCATTTGCAAAAACAGATAAGTGCCATTAACAAAAATAAACATCAGCTTGTAATTTTCTGTTTGTGGAGCAGTGATGTTACAGCAATGACCAGATCAGTTTAATGAATCAGAGTCACAAGTCACTTGTTATTGATGAAATTTATTCAACTTTACATTACTAGTGTCAATTTAAGAGCACAGTGATACAAATCTGAAATTATGTAGCAACAAATTCAAAACGGAGATATTTTGTTTGCAAATTAACTCTTTACTTGTACATAGTACTGTAAAAAAAAAAAGAAAAAGTAAAAACTTGCAAAAAACAGAAATGCTGCATTTACACGCAGCACTTGTACAGTACAAAAACAAACAGAAAACAGTGGTTTACTACTTGTATACAGTAAGTCTACGTAAAAAATAAAGTACAAACCAGTGCTCTCTGAACTGGCGCCTCATTAGCCACAAGTGTGATCAGTTTTGAGTTGTTGTGTTCAGCCGGTGACACCTGTGCTTTAATTGTGTTTGCTTTTGCCCCCTGTGCTCAGCGTTATGCAACACAGGTGCATCACAATGATAATGTGTTGGTAAGGTGTGTCGAAACAGGTGAAAAGTGCTGATGGAGTTTAGTGTTTTAGCAACTGAGAAAAACTGTAATAGGTTGCATTCAACTTCTAGAATATGATAATGGCATAACTGCAGTTGGAGGGGGGCAATACAACTTTATGGGTGACAGAGTTTGTTAAGGATATCTCAAAATAGTAAATCTACAACATGTTGATATTCAACAATCTGACCAAAACCATGCTCATATTTTTGAATACTGTCACCACTTTTGAATGCCTTTATGATAAAATAAGTTGACCTACTTTCATATGCGCTGAAACAGAAAACATCTTCAACTTTTGGATAGTTTTTGTTTCGATTGTAAAAGTAATTACAAGCGATATTAACCACAAACCGCCAAACTTACTACCTGCGTCCAACCTCTACTTTACACTACGTACCGTATTTTCTGGACTATAAGTCGCACTTTTTCTCATAGTTTGGCTGGTCCTGCGACTTATACTCAGGTGCGACTTATATATTAATTAATATGCTACAAACACATACCAGACACCTATTCAATTTGTTGTTTATGCTTAGGGTGACCAGACGTCACAGTTAACCCGGGACAGTCCCAGTTTACGCGGGACAGTCCCAGTTTTGAGTTTGTCCCATGTCCCTGTGAATTTATCTGAAACCAGTCATTTGTCCCAGTTTTGCACAACCTCTGTCCCAGTTTTTCACCAGTGCCATGTCCAAAGCCGCATATTTTCTTGATACTTTATGACTTTTGACCAAGACAAAAAAATGCAGAAAGGAAAATTGCAAAAAAATAAGAAAACAAAGGGAAAATGTGAGAAAAAAGCAATAAAAATTTGAAAAATTACAAAAAAAGGAAGAAAAAATACAAAAGAATGATGAAAAACGGAAAAAAATCATGACAAAAATTACAAAATAACAAAACAAAATAAGAGAAAAATGACAAAATATTTTGAGAGAAAAACGTGAGTAAAATTATAAAAAAACATCACATTTTTGTCCCAGTTTTTAATGTGAAAAATCTGGTCACCCTATTTATGCTTCATGTAGCTGAATATGTGCTACGTTAGCATACTGTACATCTATTCAGCCTGTTGTTCTCTATTCTATTTTTATTATTATAACTTGCCTTTCAACATGAAATGTCTGTTCTTGGTCTCGGGTTTTGTAAAATAAATTTACTGACTTATAGTCCAGTGCGACTTATATATGTTTTTTTTCTTCTTCATCATGCATTTTTAGGCTGGTGCGACTTATACTCCAGTGCGACTTATAGCCCGGGAAATAAAATAATTTTCAATGTTCCTTTTTTTCCAGCAACCTGAAGAAGAAGAAGAAGAAGAAGAATAAACTGCAAAATGAATTTTTATCAATCATTTTTCTCAGAATTTATTGAAGTTTGCATTGCAGGAGAATGATGAGGAGAAACCTTCAGAATCAGAAGCGGCTGGAGAAGAAGAGCCCAAAGATGCAGAGGAGGAAGCAGCTCCTGATGTTGACAACAATGAAGAAGAAGAGGAAGAAGAAGAAGAGGAAGAAGAAGAGGAGGAAGAAGAACAGTCCAACCAGGAAGAGGAGACACAGCAGCAGGAAATGGAGGATAACATTAGTATGGATGAGCAGAGAAGGCAGGGAGAAGATCAGCAGAGGAGAGAAGAGGAAGAACGGCATCAAAGGGAAGAGAGGGTGAGGAGAGAGGACGAGGAGAGGAAAAGGAAA
This sequence comes from Lesueurigobius sanzi, assembly GCA_900303255.1. Classification (NCBI taxonomy): domain Eukaryota; kingdom Metazoa; phylum Chordata; class Actinopteri; order Gobiiformes; family Gobiidae; genus Lesueurigobius; species Lesueurigobius sanzi. The sequence continues at coordinate 963 of OMNZ01028595.1, read as the reverse complement.
GAGGCTGAGGAGAAGAAGAAAAAAGAGGAGGAGGAGGAGAAACGCAAAAAGGCGGAGCAGGAGGAGAAGAAGAAGAAGAAAGAGGAGGTAAGTACAAGTTTAAGAGTGGTGTCAAAAAAGTTTATTTTGAAAACTAATTCATAAAAATATAACATGTTTTGTAAATTTCTGTTGTTTCAAAGGAAGAAAAGTCAAAGAAATTTGGTTTCAAAGAGAAGGTAACATTTAAATTTGAGTCATTATTTTAATATTAAACTAACTATTGATAGATTTGTTTGTCTTTTGCTAGAATGAACCGCCGAAAAAGATTCAATCTCCCTTTGAAAATAGACTCAAGAAAACCGAGAAGCCAGGGTAAAAATAAAACTATTAACAATCTCACATTCATACCATAGAGTGTATATTATTAATGGAGGAAACATGGGTGGCTTTCCCCATAGCATTCAGCGCTAGCAGTTTAGCTAGCACTTGAGCAGTGTTGGGGAGAATACTTTGAAATTGTATTCAGTTACAGAATACTGAATACTTGTCTTAAAATGTATTTTGTAACGTATTCAGTTACTTTGCTTAATCAGTGTACTGTATTCTGAATACTTAGAATACTTTCACCTTGATTTGCTTTATATTTTTGTATAAATATGGTGAGATTAAAAATATGTAGCAAGACTTCTACACCACCTGATGTCTGTCTCTTCTGTCTCTCTCCTTCCTCTCCCTCTCTCCTTCCTCTCTCTCTCCTTCCTCTCTTTCTTCCTCTCTCTCTCTCCTTCCTCTCTCTTCTCTCTTTTCTTCCTCTCTCTCTCCTTCTTCGTCTCTTTCCTTCCTCTCTCTCTCCTTCTTCTGTCTCTCTGCTTCCTCTCTTTCTTTCCTCTCTCTCTCTCTCCTTCCTCTCTGTCTCTCTGCTTCCTCTCTTTCCTTCCTCTCTCCCTCTCTTCTTCCTCTCTCTCTCTCTCCTTCCTCTCT
>OMNZ01028579.1:5256-17898 GCA_900303255.1 Lesueurigobius sanzi | reverse complement strand
CAAGAACATGAATAGCAAAATACATAGAAAATACATAAAACAGATTATTGGCTCTGAAAAGCCTGTCTAAAAAGTAAAGTCTTGAGTTGCTTTTTAAAAGTCTCAACAGAATCCAGGGAACGCAAGGACAGAGGAAGATCATTCCAGAGACGAGGCGCCACCGCTTTAAAAGATCTATCTCCCCGGGTTTTGTAGCAGGTCCGAGGAACCATTAGCAGGTTCTGACTTGAAGACCTCAGACTACGAGCTGAGGTGTAGGGCTGGACCAGGCCAGATATGTATTCTGGAGCCTGTCCATGAAGGGCTCTGAAGGTCAGGACCAGGATTTTAAAGTTGACTCCAAAAGCAACAGGGAGCCAGTGGAGGGCCTTTAAGATTGGAGTAATGTGGGCTCTCCTAGGGCTCAACTAGGTCAGAGAAGGGTCTAGCTGGAGCCAATTGAGTGCCACATGGGCAGCTCCACAGCTCCACGCCACAGCACAACTCTAGCTCATTGAAGGCAAAACTAACCCTAACCTTAATCCTGTTGATTAATTGCATCTAATTGAGATACACTGAATGCGCTGTGAAGCACCACTACCCAAGTGACTCTCCATCAGCTGCAGCCAGACTCTCGTGGCCTGTCAGGAGACCTAACTCTCCCCTTCCCTCCTTCTGCTGCCCCCTATTGGTTACAAATATTCTCTGTATTAAGGGTTTGAGAGAAAGTCAATTTCAATTCACTGTAGTATTATTTAACAGTAAAGCTAACTGAAGTAGTAATATGTATTGAAAAAGTACAGATTACTTTTTCTGTTGTTCCAGCCAATCTGACTTTCATCAATTTTTTAAGGTAAATTTAAAAAACAAGTAAGATTGAAAGAATTTGACTTTTACTACTTTAAGCCGACTTCTAAGAAATATATACAGAGGTTCTGACTTAAGAACGTGTGTTCTTCTTACAAAGGCCATCACTTCCTTCTACAGCACTGACAACAAAGGATCTCTTTGCTGTATATAAATCTTTCATATTATAACCTGGCGGCAGCCACCCAAACATGTATCATTTTTAGACCAAAGAGTGTTTCTGGGAATCCTCCGGCTGAGATTTCACTTCCAATATTGTAACTTCAAGCCTGCCAAATGGCGGCTAAACAAGCTGATTCAGTAACATAAATTCAGTTGGCATGAACGCCAGCAAAGAAAACTCAAAGTGAGGATAAATAAATTGCTTTGAAAGACACATCTGGTAAAGAGCGTATGAATGAATAGGAAACAAAGTGCACTTACTATGCGCATATCTTTGCAGTACAGCTTGGTGAACCAGGTGTTGTACGCAATGGATGCCACAATAACCGCCAGATCTCTGCAACGTAAACACAGACAAAACAGATGAAATCCTAAATCTTGAACAGGCAAACTCCATCTGCTCCAGGGCCATTTGATTTCATTCATCTATAAATTCCTATTATCAAGCGGCAAACTTTTGTCCGCACGCTGTTCTGTAAAGCGCAGTTCATCATCGTGACAGTTGGAACACCATGGGCCGAGCAGCTTTCATAAAGATGACTGATATCGGCTGCGCTGCTGTGGACGAGAAGCGGCGAATTAGGGGAGAGAAAACACAGAGAGGAGAGAGACGCTAAGATCGATCGCCCGGTCAATGGATTATTCACTAAAGCCCATGTTTGATCCTGGATACGCCACTGCATTCGCTGCTGCACAAACAGACACGCAGATGGCGGAGTACAAGGGGTGTATTAGGGAGAGAGAACCGCGCAGAGGTTCAGAATCCTCCCAGGTCCAACTAAAGCCGAGCCGCCGCTACACCTGCCATACATCATCTGACAAACAAGCCGCAACACACAGAGGGAAGAGGGGGAACAGGGAAGTACTGTAGTGGCAGGGAATATGTTGGGAAGTTGTAAAACGTCGACAAAAATAGACTGCTATGATCTGAGTATAAAAGACACATTGACATTAAAACGCTATCAACTTCAATTCATCAAAAGCCTCGCGTGAATCTAAGGCTTCAGGTGAATTCTAGGATTAGCGCGGATTTGAAGCAGCACCTTTCAAGGGCAAAATAGACTTTTTACACATTTTTATCAGAACGCTCTGATAACGTCCAAGGAGACAGAGGTATGTTTGGATGGGGAGCGAGTGGAATGAGGTTGAGGTGAGTTGAGGCCATGTTGAACCCGAAAGATTGACTAAGGGAAAATCTGAAAAAAAAAAATGTGTGGGGGGGGGGCACGCAGGTAATTACACTTTTCAAGAGAAGCAAGATGTGCATGTAGTGTATTTAGTGTATTTACTAGGGCTGTACTCAATATATCGTTACGGAGCACTTGACAATACGCGCATCGCATCGAGGCACCTGTATCGTAATTATTAACCTGTAATTATAAAAGAAAATGAAACAAATCTGCTTGTTTTACCCCATGGTTTATTCACAACACGCTCACTACCTATTGCAATTGCAGGTTTCCTTTGCTGAATATATTTAGTATAATAAAAACTACTATTTATTGTACCTATGAGATCACTTCTTCAGTTTCTTTGGAATATGTATTGTACTACGGACGCTGTATCGGGCTACACTTGTATCGGGTATGTACTGTACCATGGACCCTGTATCGGAATATGTATCGTATTGTAGACCGTGAAGTTGTTGGCAATACCCAGCCCAAACATTTACCACTTGTATATCTGCACAACAACATTTTTTTAAAAGAACCATGCTAAAACATTGGCTCAGAAGACAACAAATCACAACCTACATTACTTCCTTTGGTAATTTCCCAAAGGATCCTGCAAAAAAAACCTTGCAGTTTTTAATGATGCAGATCTATATTTTAAGCAACCTATCCATAGTGTGACTAGCTCCTCCTTTTTCCATTAAAAATATCTTTCTTTCCAACTCAGATGCAGAGATAGTAATACCATTGTCACAAGCAGACTGGCCTCTTGTGACGGTCCCTTTTCCGGACTCACCTCGAAATCCATTAGTTTACAGCTCATTCAAAATGCTGCTGCTCGTGTTTTTACTTGGACCACAAAGAGATCTCATATTACACCTGTTCTAAGAGAGCTGTATTGGCCGAAGTTCAAGCACATTGTACTGTACTCTTTATCTATGCTCCATATATAATCTATACTTCCAGTTTTGCATCTGGTTTGAATTGTAGTAAAATAAATATATTTCTCATAGATAATAGACATGTGTTCAGCTATCTGTACATGTGCATTCAGTGTTGTGGAAAGCACAGGATTCAAGGGAAGTAAAATAATCTGCCCATTCAGGGAGAGTCCAGTGCCAGTAACTGCAGTAGCCAAAAGGACATTACAGTAAATCTCAGAGGAGTTAAATGGCCTCGGGCTGTTTCTTTTCTCCATTAGAGCGGTCTGACTGACCGACGCAGCTGGGATTCTGTGTGTGAATATGAGGCACATGTCAAAAGGCATCAATGAGAAGGACTGTTGTTTCCTATTCTGACAAGAGGAAATGAAATTGACCTTCATAATGTGTCACACCATACAGACAGATCATGGAGGGCAAGATCTAGCCACAGGTCAATAAGTCGATTTTAAAAAGGGGGTATTATGCTTTTTGCATGTATTCGGTAATAATCTTAAACACATGTTCATTGTTTTACACTTGGTTGGTTAGAAAAAGCTATATCCATACCCATTCTAACTCTAATGTTGGTTGTTTGGTTTACAGTGCGTTCAACCAGAGGACGTTTGGATTGTGTACCATTGCCAGACAGGGTGTGGGTGGGTAAATGACTCAATTCACAAAGGACCATTGAATCGAAAGAAGAAAAAAAAACATACATACAGTACATTACACAAAACCACAAACATCTTCAACTAGAGGACAGTCTATTCACTTCCCGATTGTAAGGCCATCAATGTCTTGACGGGGGATTGGCAATCAGAATTCAATCTAACGTATTGATTGTATGCGGGGGCTTCTGGTGAACTTGAGCCCAAGATCTGAACTCTGAGGTGATCTATTCTGTGTCAATCAGCTTTAGGAAAAAACGTTTCAAATGGTTCTACACTCAAAGCCTAAAGGTTATATCCTACTCTCTTTCTTCAGTATTATATCCTGCAATCAAACTACATGATTCATACAGTCCCAGCCTATTTATCTGTGGCCTGAGTCACCTCTGCAAATTAAATAAAGCATTGCCAAATAGAGAACACATTATTCTGACGCTCAAAACAGACTTCTAACAAAATTCACATCATTCAACCACGTCATTTCAATATTTTAAAAGCACGAAATTTGGCTGAAATACACAGGGTTTTATGGGGAAAGGGTAAAAAGGATGTCTAATCACAGAGACAGTAGAAAGCTGACTTTAATCGTTCATCAAGGTGGTAGCACTGGTAGCATTTGTGTTTTTACAAAAGCAGTCACAAAAGAAGCGAGTCTCCAAACAATGACCATAGAATATCAACTCCGCTGCTTTGCAAACTAATCCAAACAATTACAAGTCCCGTGGAGTCCGTTTAACACACACTTGACTTCAGTGTAGCCGCCTGTAGTGGCCACTTACACAGGTCTGCCAAAGCTGTCAGCACCCACCCCGGTGTGCGCAGGTATGACTCAGAGACACTGGGATGGAATGTAAAAAAGGCGGCGAAAATGCACGGAGCGTACACCCAGAGAATATCGAGAGGACGAGACAGGGCTGCGGGCTACAGCACAGAAGTGTCCACATTGGAATGGGCAAAGACAGGGGTTTGACGGACAGCAGTCAGCGGGAAAAAGGCATTGTCCACTAGCTGCGGCCGGTGACAAAGTTTCTAAAAGGGGAAAAGAAATGTAAAAGGACAAGCTGATGTCAGAGAGACGTTTTCTTTCTCGGAAGTCCAGGGATTGTCACAGCCATCTGCTCTCCGCATTCTCGTCTCTAACAACAACTAACTTCACGGTCACTCATCTGTATTTGACTTAATCACCAACACATAAATCCAAAAACGTTCACCTCTGGTACCTGCAGCTATGCCAATCTGTGCAATCTTTCTTTTCCTTTAATGTAAACACTTGACATTGTTTCGGAATGGATGCCAACATTTGCCATTATAAGAGAAGGCCAGCAATGAAAATAACACTTTCGTGAACAAATTGGGAAAGACAGAATCACTAGTTTGGTTCTTGGTTTACTATTTTATCATCGAGAGCCGAGCACCACAAGTACAGTTATTCTCGGATCATCTGTTCCACGAATAGCACTACTGGCTTCAGCGTTGCTCCGCATTGTCTTAGAGGGGCCTTTTGTTAAACCTTTGCAGTCCTGCTAAGCGCTATCTTGGGGCTAATGTATGCCCGGAGAGGAGTAACTAGTAGAGAGAGTTTGTAACAGCATGATTCAGCGATTTCCTCCAACACACTTCCTCATACATTGCAATAACAACAAGAGAGAGTAACTTTTCAGAAACATTAATATATTCATGAGCTACCGCTGCAATCACGCTCCGAGGAAAGCCTTTTTGATTTAGCGACACGGCAAAGCTTCGCCCCAGAGATGCAGAATACAGTTTTAAGAGGATGTGCGTCTTCTTCTGTCATCACTATTGTTGTCCCACAGTGTAACGTAAGAGATTCCATATAAGCTGGGATTTTTTCAGAACTCGAAACAATATTCAAACTAAAGACAAGAAAGCTTTTTCCATGTCACGCAGCATCGTTTTTTTTTTATCATCGAGCGCTAGCAAATCCTGGATATGTCAGTGGAGGAAATCAGGGCTTTTTAAGAGATGCCAGCAGGGAGCTAGAGCAGGAGACATATGGTGTTTCTTACAGCTGTATTCTGCTGGTGACAGGTGCAGGATCTAACTGTTGTGATCATTGCATACTTGTTACAGAATGCCACACAGGCACAGGACAAGTGAGGCAAAGAGGGGGGGGGGCATGCTTTTATTCTAGCTGTGAGTGGCAACGCTTGGGAATGTGAGAGTCAGTTTTGACAAAGAAAAGACCCCAAAAGTAATGCCTAATTTACTCACACTTGACTTGGATAACCCCATTTGAAAGTGACAGACTTTTGACAGACAAGCTGAGTTGCAAGGCTTTGCAAAATCTAGGTCACACTACGTACGTTTATCTATGGCATAAACAAACTACAAAATCGGCTTAAGATATATATATAGTTAGTAACAAGTTAGCCGGCAGCACAGGATACAAATCTAACAGCATCAAATAAATAAAAGATGACTGCCCTTGCTGTCTTAAATTTTCACTTTCTGTCTGTACGATCTCCAATACCTTTTACTTTTGACAATCAACAACTCATTAGTAATCCTTGTTAACAAGCCTGGGGCAATGGCGGGATATCCAACCTTTGGACAGCTTGTGTGGCTCAGATCTAGACTCTCTGAATCATAAATAGATGTGTGTCTTTGAGGAATAGTGCGAAAATCTGCCAAATAAAATAGTCTCTCCTTTTGAAGAAGCCCTTTAAGACACAACCTTAAATTGGCCTCTTGAAAGGGGATTACAGGGCGGTGGCGATAGGCATTACCTGCTGTCAAGATGACTGAAGTCCTGCAGGTTGAACTCTCTGTTGTCCTGAGAATGGTAGATGGTGTCCACATCCTGGAAACCAAAGTATAGTAGAAGAGCTTTAATAATGATAATAATGCATAGATTCTTCAGCCTTCATCTGTACTCTGTAGTTGAAGTGTTGGACGTTTCGATCTTAGTCCAAAGATCTTCATCAAGGAATAAAGACTTAAACACGTCTGTGGGTCTCGTAAGAGCAAACCAGACGGCGGACTAAAGGTTGGAAAAACATCTTAGCCTATTCACACTTAAGATGTTTTCCAAATGTCCGACACTTCAACTACAGAGTACAGATGAAGACTGAAGAATTTTTGCCTACGATGTTCAACTCCTGTACGACTGAGAACCTACACAGACAAATAATGCGTTACGTTCAAGGTTCAAGGAATCTTTATTATCCCCGAGGCAATTTGATTTGCAGCAGCAGGACACGCATCAAACACACTCACGATAAGAGAAGAGAAAAAAAGAAATAACAATAGCAAAAAAAATATAATTAGTGCTTTTCCAGACGTTCAGAATGTTGTGCATTATTCATTCACTCCTACACTTCCTCACTACTACGTTAGCCACAGCTGCCCTGGGGTAGATTGACAGAAGTGAGGTTGTCAATCTGTCCCATCGGTCCCTCAGACTACCACCAACCACTCACTAACACACTACATTCAGCTTTGTCTAAATAAGATGCAGAAATGAGCCTTTACTCCTTAAAGGCTCAGTACTATTATGTAATAATTTATGATTTAAGCTGGCAGCGGCAAGTCCAATTTAATAATGCCACAAATGCAACAAATCCAGGTGTTTATCAGTTATAAAGACTTGTAATCACCCAATTAGCCATAGGAATAATCAGAAAACTGGATATTTAAAGAGAAAATTGGACCAAGGGGAAATTGTTTTCAGACAGATTTACTGGAAGTCCAACATGTGCTCTGATAGCCAGTTGATGAGGTACATTACATGACACACAGCAAGCTGAATGTCTCTGCTACGTCCTTGGCCCATTTCTCCCCCAAATTTCCGTTAGTAAAGAGCATTTTTCAGACATCAATGATACTTTTGCAGCATTCAAGTACTATTCAAATCAGTCAGAAAGGACATTTTCTCCTTACCCACTGCACTTCTTCTTTGCAAGTGATGCCATTGTAGTCGCACAGTGCCGCATACGTCTCAGAGAATCCACCTAAAATAGACAAGAAACAGCTCAATCTGAACCTAATATCACGAGTGTAATGCAATGAGGAAGGAAGCAGAGGCCATCTGAAAGAAGAAAATGGTGCAAAAGCTGCAAAAAAAAGGGCATAAAAGTCAGTCTGCGGCTGTGAATGGAGGAGGAAGAGAACTGTAAATACTGAGGTGCACGGATATTGCATCATAAAGTAGCTCTTATAGATTAATAGGATTACATGCAAAAAGGAGAGGGTTCTGAAGCACTTTCAAATTAACCCAAAAAAGTCACAGAGATAAAGGTGGACTGTGTTGTTAGCTCTGTTGTGCACCGTGTAGGTGTTTGTGAGAAGATCGTACTGTATGACTCACCGCAGGTTTTCTGGGGGTCCAGCGACGACTCCGAATTTGGAGAATATTTCTGATTTGCGTCGTCAAGCTCTTCCTCCGCGCGGCAAATAGGAGGACTGAGACGAGACAAGGATAACAGCGCAGTGTGATTGGTTTGGTGTTGTGGATTATAGCTTTTGGCAAGGCAATGTATACGTTAATAGATGTTTGTGCACAACAATAGACCACAAGACTAATCATAGGTTTAGAATAAGAATACACCTCTACAACCCTATTAAATAAACAAAACAAATTGTATTCACATCAGGAGTTTCATTACGCAAATGCTGATGTTAAATATGTTTGACACAGTGGCATTATCATAAATATGCATTCAATACAGTCACAGTTAAATGACTGGTTATTTCCTTTTTGTGGTAGTTCAAGGCATCTGGTGTTAAACCAGTTTACCTCTGATTTAAGACTGTGGGGTAAAAGTTATGCTTATTGATTTAGCAGATTGTGCCACAAAGTATTTAGCCAAAACACATTTTGGCTAAAGCTGAACCACTGATGACTGTTCTTTCTTATGAGTCATGTGGATGAGCTGTGTCTTTGATTGTCTGTCACTGCTGTTGTTTAACTACTGTTTTGTACTGTGTCTTGTGCCTAATCTGGTATATTTACATGTTTGTATTCATTAATATGCATTGTCTAACTTTAAATAAATAAAATCTAAAATCTGAATAATTTGATCTAATATACGTACTGTTCATTTTAACATAATAATGTAACTTAGTGCCTCTATTTAATCTTTAATAAGTCTTTTTATGAGTATATACTTCATTGTATATGTTTTTGATCATATAAGAGTATTATATTGTTATTGGACCATAGCAGAGATCATTGATTGACTGATCAAAACTGGACTGTGGTATGTGTACCATTGGTAGTGCTTGGGCTTCTTCGTGTAGTTACACAGGGTCATCTTCAATATTAGAGTTCAATCTAGATCTATTTTAGACTCTTTTTAAACTGGGTTCAGTCCTGATTTGATCTTGATCCAGGCCTCTTGGATCACTGGGAAGACTGGCACTTGGAAGGTCAAATATTTTATTCAGTTTGAGTACTAGTGAATTACACCATGGGGGGTCCACCAAGGGCTCCTCAATTAATGGGAAACACTGGCTCAACTTGTACAAGTATATTATTCAAAAGGCAGAACACATGCTCAATAAACTCTTGAAAGGAAATAAATTGTAATTGAGCTGATATGTACTTCAAACTGTAACCGAAGATCAAAAGAGTGATTCCCCGAAAAGCCACTATTTGAAACCCATACAACTTGCTCTTGCCCGTGAGTAATGAGCGGCTGTGACTTACTAAACACTGTGATTGTACCTGCTTTGGCTTTTTGATGAGATTACACAACTACACCACATCCACGCTCCTTAATCTCATTTAGCGACATCGCAGTCAACACCTATCCAAACGGCTGACCCAGATCCACAACTTATCTCTCTCTGCCATCATCATCTGGTCCTCAAGCATGTGCGGCGCTGTGTTGATGCTATCGAGATGTTATCGGGAAAACATGGTTCAATTAAGCTGTTCTACCGAGCCATGCACTTTTACATGTAGGGTCCCTCCCACGGTTAAGCCATCTCTCCTTTCCTCCTTAAATGTTCCCTCTCAGAGCAATCATCTGCCGTGGCCCTAATGGAAGAGAGCCATTTGGAAATATGATAGAGTGTGGAGATAGCGGTGTCCCGGTCAATAACTGGAGCACAGTCAATCCTATTGCTCTTAGAAACTGAACACGGGGCCAAGAGAAGAGAGCCATATGCACTGAACTCTTTTATCTGCCAAATAGGTACATGACACTGGGCTGAAAGTGGCTGGACATGAATTGCACCCCTAGTGTTTTGTAGACATTCAAAATTAAACTTTAAATGCATTTTGAATTAAATGACATGCCCAAAACATGTCCACATTCACTGTAAAATATATATATATACAGTATATATATACATAGAGTATGAGGCTCTAATATTAATTACATGCAGTGAACTATTGCTAAATGTTAACGGATTCACATTTGTAGATGGAGCTAATTTCTCAACAGAAAATGGATTAACTTGTAACATTTATTTCTTTTTCTTGCTTAGAGCAACAGCGTAAGTAAAGGAGCACATGATAGTTCCTCACTCTGCTTAAACAAGCTACTTAAAAAGTACGACACAATGCCTTCAGGTAAGAACCACCTACTCACTCCGTGTCAGAAAACTGATTTAAACACAGCAGTTACACACAACACAACTTTATGGAAATGACGGCACATGAATACTGCTTTTGGAAGGCAACACAAGGAGTACCTACTAAAGTAGAGCACTGTCCTTGCTTCTAAAGATGCTTAAACCAAAGCAATAATGTATTTACATTGTCAATAGGTTTCTTACGTACGCATAGATAGAGTTGTTGAAGACTCGGGACAGGGCGAAGTTGATGTGTTTGACCATGTGATCCAGCTGCTCCTGGGTCTGTAGTTTCAAAGAGTAAGTCGTCTTGTCTGTGTCGATCACCACCTGAAGAAACACATTGTACAGCATGTTATGTCACAATTTACAAATACAGTTTAACAGACTGAAGCATTGCTCTGCCGCCTGACCTGGTGTTCTGGATACGTGTTCATAGCCCGAATCTCCAAGAAGTTGAAAGTAACTTCCATCTGAAAATAAGACAAAAGCACATACAGTATATTGCCCTTGTAAGTTATATTAACCATAACTGCTAAAGCTCTTAACAGTTTATAACGTTCTTTTAGTAAGACAGGAAGTTTGTTTACCATGACTAGTTTCGGCTAACTTCCTGTTGCCTTTATCAGAAGAGTCACGTGTTGGTGAAGTGACGTATATCCGTGGCTGCTTACATGGATTTCCCAGTCAGCAGGGGAAGCTTGCGCCCCCTACTAAGTGACGCCTTCTCCAGAACGGCGTCCCAGGTGTGAGAAAGGGTGTACGCTCCGCCGTCCCGGTTCATTGATGTTAGTGGTACTTGTTACTTTGGGCACGGAGCTGATTTGAGGTTTTCCTGTAGTGCCTGTTCTTGTATTGCTCTTGTTTGTCTGTTGGCTGTCTCCTTTTCACACTCCTTCAGGTACTCCTTCTTTCATAATATGTTGAATGGTCTCCCTGTCTCCCCCACATATGTTTTACTGCATGATAGGCATGGTGTTTCGTAAGTGACATCACATTTAAAACCTCAAATCAGCCATATCCCATCACTGTAAGTGGGAGAACCACATTAAGGACTGGGACAATGCCAGGGTCACCCGTGCCGAAAGCAACAAGCACCAGTGCTGGATCAGGGAAGCCATCGAGATCAGGAAAGGCGCACCAACATCATTGAACCGGGACAACGGAGCGTACACTCTTTCTCACACCTGGTACACAATCCTGGAGAAGGCGTCAGTCAGTAGGGCCCGGGGCGCAAGCTTCCCCTGCCTCGGACACATCAGTTCACCATCACGTGGCCGAAACTAGTCAAGCAGGTAAACAAACCTTCTGTCAACAGTTAAAACTAAGAAGACAGTATGAACTTCTTCAAACGACTTAACGCTCTTAACAGTTGAAATTAAGATGACAAAGCAAATGATGTATATGAGATGTTCACATGGTTTCTATAGTGTCCTCTGTTTGTTTTCTGCAGACGTTCCCAAGTGCTATCTCTCTGTTTCATTACAACGCTCTTGTTACAAAACTGTCAAAACAACACACAAACAAAACAGGGCTGTAAATAAAAGTCTGTCCGCCTTATACCAATTTATCAAAGCAATCATTTTAATTTGGACTCATCAACATGGTAATACGAAAAATTGCTGTTGTTGTTTTTCTATGTCTAGTGTTTTGTTTTGTTGGACCATAGTCAGATTTTGAAGCTCGAACAGCCTCAGCGTCACAACACCTTTTTGCACTCATTTACCCTCTCATCCAAAGTGTTCAGATCATTGCTTACATTATCCATCATCATTATCTCCCCTCTCTCGAGCAGCATCTTTCTGTCACATTGCTGCCGAATTACCCCGAGATCAAGACGGCGAGTGAAAGAGCCATGAAACTCCTCTCAGAGCCGGGGAGCATTTACCTTGGTGGGCACTTTGACAGCGAAGAGATACAGTCGCCATGTTGCCAGGACCTGCGGCAAAAACACATTCATTTTAGTGTCAAAAAGCAGGAAGTGTAAAATGCAAATTGAAGCAAAAAATAGCACGCAGCGCAAATACCCCATAAAAAGGAGCAAATCATCTCGCCGCGCTGGGATCTGAAGCATCCAGAGTCATTGAGGCACTCCACACATTAACTGGCTAAATAAGGAGAGCATGTGTATGGAGGAAAAATATGTGCAACATCTTATTTACTGGGCTAAGCCGTTTGACAAAGCAATACTGTAAAGACAACAAACTGATTATTAATATTACAGAATAAGTAATTGCATAAGAATCTCTGCCAACATACAAGTTGTGCTCAAAGGTTTACATACCCTTTTAATCTTTTGGCCATTTTCCATACAATATGAATGATAACACA
>OMNZ01028577.1:0-15071 GCA_900303255.1 Lesueurigobius sanzi | reverse complement strand
CAAACACACCAAATGAAATATTAGACTCTCTTCTTTCATCTAAAATAAGAAGTTAGAAAATAGGTGAAATCACCCAAAATGCTGGTTTCTGACCAAAAAACGGAGAAAACGGCCGTTTTGTGAACAAGCAGAAAAATGTTTTAACCTCTTATACCCCACAGGACCCAAATTGGACACACAAGGCGCAGTGGGCCCAAAATAGTTGACAAAAGCACCATCAAATACGAAAAATTTGACGATTCAATTGTGATTTGAAAACATAAAAACTCAGGTCCACTGTAAAGAAACGTTAAATAAATATAGATATAAAATAAGATAAATAATAAACTATGGAGAAAAAATAAAATAGTAATAATTAAATAAAGGCTATAACTATAAGGCATGCATAAAAGTAGAAAAATAAAAAAAATAAAAAAAATCTAATAAAAATAAAATAAAATAAAATAAATAACCCAGGGGGGCTCAAATTCAGCCTTCCTCCCAGGAGTTTCATTCGGCCTTCGAGATGGTGCTTACTTTTGTTAGAAGTGTCCACTTTGATTAATTTGCAACTGAATGGACTGTCAACCAAAACAGCTTTAACCTCTTATACCCTACAGGACCCAAATTTGGCACGCTGGGGTTTAAGGGGTTAAGATAAATGGTAGCCAAATTACAAGACTGTTCCTTTTATTGGATTCTAATTTAGGTCAAAGATTGCGCATGTCCAAAAGGAGTTTGAGGAAACTGAGTGGCTCTCTCTCTCTCTCTCTCTCTCTCTCTCTCTCTCTCTCTCTCTCTCTCTCTCTCTCTCTCCTACTTTTATATCAGTCACAGAATTCAGTAAGATTATTTAGGGCTGTGCAAAACAATCTTATCAAATGGGGATTCAATTATGACTGATTGCAAGTATTGACATGCTGGTGAAATGTTGAAAAACCCTTGAAAACATCTCAAGGGGACATTGTTAATAAAGAAATGTTAATAATAATACGCTGTAAGGCGATATATAGATACATTTTTCAAGTTTTAATGTTCTTAAAAAAGGTATACGTCGCACATCTCTTCAGTGACAGGTTTTGTGCTTCTCTACTAAGGGTTGCACGGGGTTTTGTCCTCAGCATGGACTGGTTGGCAACGAAAAGGTAACAAGTGGTAATAACTGCAGCACTAAGATCAACCTGAGCGTGCAGCAGTAAATGTGGAGCATTCGAGCAAATGAGTTGGTCTTTATAGGCCAAATAAACACTTTGAACATTGTATTCTAAGGAAGTGTTTCCCAACCAGGCGGACGTGGACCCCTGGGAGTACGCAAGAGGTTAGCAGGAGGTACTTGGAATTATTTCAGATAAAAAATAAGATGAAACAAATTGTATTTTTGATTATTATGGTCAAAGAATGGGCGTTTTAAAACATTTAACTGTAAAGAGTGAGATTTTGAGAGTTTTAGTCATTCACTTTCTAACTAATCAACAAAACCATCGAAGGGGGGGGGGGTACTCAGAGCATAAATGAAAGGCCCAAGGGGTACGTGAGACTTAAAAGGTTTGGAACCACTGTTCTAAGGGATGGGATGGAGACACCAACATTACTTAAGACCTGTGTGCTGCACTTTGAGTCGATATCGAATTGACATCGCAATTTTAGACCTGCAGTAACCTAACTGCAAAAGGCTAAGTTTCTTCTTCTTCTGTGTGTTCTCATAAACAGGACGCATGGTGATATAGCACTTTTGAACTCATTTTGGTCTATTTGACTTTTTCTCTTTTAATGTTGTGCAGCACAAAGCTGAAATGTAATAAATGAGAGCCATGATGTGTAATGGATGAGCAGTGGCTCTACTCCAAGCTACTCCCGGTTGACTGAGCTCACCCTATCTCTAAGGGTGCCCCGCCCAGCCACCCTGTGGAGGACACTAACTTTGACTGTTTGTATTCACGACCGTGTCCTCTCGTCATGACCCAAATCTCAGGACCATAGGTGAGAGTAGGAACGTAGATTGAGCCGTAAATCGAGAGCTTTGTCTTTGGACTCAGCTGCTTCTTCACCACAACAGTCCAATACAACGACCATCACTGCAGATGCTGCACCATCTGTCCTATCTGTCCCTCACTCGTGAACAAGAACCTGAGATACTTGAACTCCTCCACCTGAGGCAGTTTTAGAAGTATATTTGGCTGACTCAATTGCATGAAAAATAAACACATACAAACAACATAAACACATAAGATATTATTAAAATCGCTAATCGAATCACAATTTCTGTCTGAAAAATTGCAAATAGGTTATTTGTCCAAACCGTGCAGCCCCACTGTGTAAGTTGTTATCTATAATTATGTTAGGGAATTACCCTGACACCCAGACACAGTGACAGTGAGTCAGGTCTCCCAGACAGAAGTGTCATCCAACTTCACGTTTATTCACCTTCCTTCCTTATAGTAAAACGTAAAAATACAAATCAGGAACATAAAATTGTACCAGTGACCAATTTCAGAATTTTTGACCCACAGGACAATTCTTTTTTAATGCATCCAAGGTGGAAAAGACTCTTGGCAGACTTTTCTTTGAAATTGAACCAATCACTCTCTCCATAAAATTGTTTTATTGAAAGATCTCCATAAACCCAACAAAGGCTGTAATTATGGAAGTAATTCAATGTGTCCTGAAAACAACAGAATCACTTGCCTCTTCTCTCCACTGGGAGGCATCATGTATGAAACCTACATGTTTACTGTGTAGTTTAGACTGATACACGTGTGTAGTTCATATCTCAGTCGTCTCCCAGGTGTATGTGAAGCATATGCACTTGTTTAAAATGAGCACTTCATCTGAATCTGCATCTTAAAGGGTTAAGCTGTTGAGTTGACGTGTGCCTTGCTGACTGGGGTGGGCTATACTAATGTTTATTAATAATGTCAGATGACCAAATGACATTGATTTATCCTGACTAATATTGCACTTCGCTGGGAATGTCACAGTAAGCAGGAAAGATGGCAGTCATGAGTTGAACAAGGAGCAATGTGGAACGAGTGCCTTCTTAGTTTCAAGTAGAGCTGCACAATATTAGCCCATTTAATATGCAATATTTGACTTTATTGACATATTACCTTCCACTAAATTAAACACCAATGCCTGTTTTTTGTCTGTGTAAAAATCCAGACTTAGCTGTTTTATTAGATTTTTGTACCTATTTTTATGCATGCCTTATAGTTTTATAATTCTTATCTCATAGTTTATTGTTTATTATTTATCATTAGCACAGTGTATGTTTCATGTTGCACGAGTACACCGAAGAAAATTCCTAGAAGATTCCTAAAATCTATTCTGATTCTGAAAACATGTAACTCTTAGTCAGATGGAATCACTGTTATTGTTGTGATAAGTTGTGATGTTGTCCTCCAATATTGCAATAATGACCATTTGGAAATATATTGTTCAGCCCAGTACAAGACACAGACAGACAGCTGAAGAATCTTTGCTTATGATGGATTCCTGTACGGCTGTGAACTTACATAGTTATGGTTTACATCTAGGGCTGGGTGCCGTTAAACGATACCAGTACGGTATCGAAAAAATAATGAAGGTTCTACCGGTATCGAAAAATAAATTGGTACCGAAAACTGGTACCGAAAAAATATTTATCGTTAGAAAGCAAATTTGTCTTCCTGGTGGATCTGAGACTGCACTAAAGAAAGGGCTGAGGTGTTTCAGCTCAAATAAATGATAAAAACACTAAAAGAAACAGTATTTTATAGAATAAATGATCATTATTGTTCTGTTTTATGGTTCTACAACAAAACTAAAATCAAGCACCAGGATAAATGACTTGATTTGAGAATATTAGTCTTGTTTAGAGCAGTTTTGACTAGATTAGGCACATTTACTACTGTCATCTAGATTATTTGGTTTATTTCATGACAATTTTTACTGATTCTAAGGTAATCTCACTTGAATTAGGAAAATAAAACTGACAAAAGACCAATTTTCTGACCCCATTGGTAAATGAATTTAAATAAATAAGGAACTAAGTAGAAATCTATTGAAGCAAGTCAAAACAAGTGGTTAGAATTAGGTCAAATGAGCCACTAAAACAGCTCAAATTTAGATAAATAAGATGAATTTGGGTCATTTAACCTTCTAGATATTTACTTTTTTGTGTAGATGACCAATAATTTACTATAGGTATCGAAAAAGGTATCGTTCAGGTATCGGTATCGTAAACCAAGTATCGTTAAAGTACTAGTATCGGAAAAAACATGAAAGGTACCCAGCCCTATTTAGATCCAGTTTAGCTCCTTTTACCCTGTTCAGTCGTTGATCTTCAATAGAGGGGCCTGTGGTAGTTCCACGTGCACTGGCGCCCTCTGTTGGAGATTAAAAAAAAAAAATGATTAAAGAAAAAAAGGCTGAGCAAATGGGTCTGATAAAGCGGACTAAAAGACTAGACAATTGGTTTTGATTTACCTGAAAGTGACAATGAATGCCTATTTTGCGTTTGATGCTCTATTCTATGTTTGCCAGCACCCCGGAAGCACGTGGCTGCAGTGTCTAGCTACGGGATCCTACCTTTATGTTATCTGCCCTCTACCGCCACAGTTTTACAGACTAGCTGCATGATTGGCAGCTCAGTTGTACTTGATGATAAATGTTCTTATATTTAGGCAGCAGCTCATAGACCATAAACAACAGGCCGTTTTCCCGCGCTCTGTGCTCCGCGCTCTTGCCCGTCTCCCTCTCTATTTCCCGACATGTTTCAATCCCGAAATATGACACCCGTTGCCGTGGAAACAAAACAGCTGCATGTGCCCAAACATGGGCAAGGGAAGTGATACGTAAGGAGCCCCACGTGCTGACGTCACACGCTGTACGTATCTACTGCGCTGTTGTGTAGTCGGAATCACTTGACCGTGACAATAGAGAGGCTGAAAAACCAGCTATGAATAAATAATTAGCCCACTGTATGCGGCTCCCACTCGTTTGACGAATGAACACGCTCTCCACGTTGCTTTTTATGTAATCCTCATTTACAGGTGCAGAATATGCATCGCGACATCTGTCTTAGCATAACAGGCAGGAGAGGACGCTATAACCTCGCTCTTGTATCCTACATTCAGCCCTATTTTAGGGATTTTAATACGTCACGGATTAAATATCGTAGCATACATGTTATTAAGCATATCCCTCCTGTGACTTTTCTTTTTCTATAACGACATTGTAATGACTACATTTTTAGACAACTAAGCTTTTTATATAAAAGATGCATGTTTATTCTTATTGTCTTATTGTTATTTCAGACACAGAATATCAAATAATACAGAATCAAAGACATTAGTCAGCCTGTATTTTAGTCATCATCACTTACATTTCAGCCATTGAAAAAATAAACATTATCATAAAGCAGTATTGGTTAAATACAATTGGCTACTTGACATGTAATTACAGTAGTTCTTGAGACAAACAAATACACACAGAGGACCATAGAAACTCATCGATTAAGAACACATTGGTGACCCTGTTTTACACATGTACGTATACAATTACATAGCATAATATAGCTTTACTTGATATAAAGTGATCATACCCACTTCATTAGAGATGTGGTTTTTGCATGCATTGTTACCAAAACACCCACAGGATGGAAGTAGTCAACATTACAATAACAAACATACCATTTTTATAATTTAATCAAACCAAAATATCCTCTACAGAGCTTGTTGGCTGGTTGGAATCTTTCTCCATAAGATTGCATAACGTTTTTTTTTGTTTTGTTTTGAGCTCACAGAGTAAGTAGTGTTGGAGAGTGCAGATCTTTAGTGAAATCAGATGCAGCACCTTTGAGACTCTCACAACCCTCAGTCAAAGAAACAATCTCAGAGTAATTAAAGGAAAACACAGAGCGGTAATTGCTACATGTGGGACTGGAAGACATGACTGGTGTGCTGAGAGATTCAAAGTCATTGGCCACCGACTTGTACAGGGTCTCCCAATCTGGGAGGCAGAATGGAGTGCCCATGTCTATGTCAGGCACTGATGCTGTGGTGTCTGTCATCACCTCCATCTCTAGACTGGGCACAAGGTCATCCAGATCATCTCCCTCTAAAGCATTTAGAGCTTGCTCCTGTGTTTGAGAACACAACAGGATGTTGGAGTTTCCCAAAATGGCTGTAGAAGGGTTACAAGGGAGACTGTCCATATCATCTGAGTTCTTTACATTGTCTAACATGGACAGCAGCTGTGGGGAGCCCGGAGAGTCTTCAGGGACGTCTTCACTGCTGTCATTCACAGAGAGTTTACATGAAGATTGGTGAGATGCTAAAACCTGCTCAAGTTGCTCCTTCTCCTTCAGCAGATCAGATATCTCTGTCTGGAGTGACATCTTCTCATCTTCAAGTTGATCTGTTTCCTGACAGTGAAAAATACAGTCATTAGAAAACAGCAGCCATGTTATTTAAAAACTGTGTGAATGTTGCATATAGAGGCATGAGTTGATGTGCCACAGTAGACTTACAGCTTGGAGTGTGTCTATTAGATCTCGCCGTCTGTTGCGACATTTTGCTGCAGCGATTTTGTTTCTTTCTCTCCTAATCCTCCTCCGTTCTTCCTCCTCTTTGGAGAGCTAACATAATGAGAAATGCCATTCAGATTAATTTAACTCGTCTTATATTTCAGCACTAACACAGCATCTCAAAATGCAGACCCTTCCAGTTCAGCTGATAACTGCTGCACCAGTGTGTGAGAAGGCTGTACCATTTACTGTTCACACTTGTTACATTACTACTGGTCATTTTTGACTGCTTTGGAGCCACTGACATTGTAGTACTTAAGTATCATTGTATGTTCTATCACTAATCTATTGAGTTGACTCTCTCTTCATTTTACTATTTATCAAGAATAAATAATCTGTTTTAGAGTTGAGTTGTGTTAACATTCAATCTCATTTACCTGGTCTTTCTGTCCCCTCTTGGTGGACTTCGCCTTGGATGCACCTGCGGACTTGGTGGCTGCGCCATGGGCTTTGGCTTTGACGCGGCTGGATGTGGAGAATGGTCGGGCCGTGGGCACGACTGAGTCTGCTGGACTGTATCCAGAGTCCTGAAATAGCCAGACATCAAAATGCATTTTGTGAATTACAATTATCTGGATTAACACCGCCCATGTTTATCGTGACCTTTGTGCCAAAATGGCACATCCATCATTCAGCAGCACATAGTGGAAGGACACTTAAACGATGCACGCACAAAAACAAAACAATCGCCTCTCGTAAATCAGGAAACGTCTGCAACAGGGAGATGTTTTCAAATTGGCTAAGATTACGCTAATCCCAATAAAAAATAAAAAATAAACACCCTATGAAGATGTTTTGTTATAAGCATTTACCTCCTCAGCGCTGTCCACTGATGAAAGCGAGTCCGGCTGCTGACAGTCAGGGGTGTCCCCTGCGCTGCAGCTGGATGAAGAGTCGAGCTCAAGGCTGGGGTCTTTACGCATGATCCTCCCTTAAAATGGAAACGGCAGCATATGTCACTAGGCTCCTGCGTTACGATACAAGCCTAATGCTGTACCAGGTTCTTACACCGTGCAGATAGTGAAGAGACTCCTTATATAGTGAGCTGGAATTTTATGAATGAAATCGCTGTGGTAAGACCAAACCATTGCAGAACAGGGGAGGTGAGAGGGGTAAACACTCAGGTCTGTTCCTCCAAACAGACAGTGTACATAATATAATGTTATGGTTAAGAAAGTGTTGGCACCTTATTTAATACAGTAGTGTGATTTCAGAGTTTGAAGGTTAATTGGCTCATTCTCTCACTCATTTAGGTTGTAGTTGTGCCCATCTTTAAGATGTAAGCCTACCTCACTACGTCACGTCATGTATGCAGCATCTGCAGCATCATAGGTTCTAGGATACATTTTGTTCTCATTGTGCCATCGATGTTTAATAACACCACTATATATCCATTTGGGGTATGGTACTGTCCCTAGATTCACTTTGCTTTCAATAAATCAACTCGGAGTCTTTGGGGAGTTTAGTTGATGTCATTTGGCTAATTCACACAGTAGGTCATAACGTTAGGCTATTGTCCCCTGCAATTCAACATAATACTGTAAAATAAAGTCTGATCAAAATTGGTCCAGGTGCAGAATTGCTGTAAAATGAAGTCAATTATGTAGTGATCAGGTTGAATCCATTTATGGAGTTTCCGGTGATCAGGCTTTGGAAAAGGGCGCGTGGACGGACAGGCGATGGAAGTACTCCGCCTGAGATATTCCACATATAAAATCAGTAAAACGCTACAAAATGCACACCGCCATGTCGCACTAAGTAGCCTTGTGGCCGAGGCTGTCAATGTCGTGGGATAGACTATAGAAATAGCTAGCTATAGTGTCATAGCCCATAGTCTGCCCCCATAGTCTGCCCTTTCATTGTTGAACCCGCTGCAGTTCTTAGCTGCTGCAGAAACCCATGTATCTAGTTTGAATTGCTATATTTAGCAGAATAGACTCACACATTCAGTGATGCATGAATGGGCCCCTGCTCCCGCTTGCTTCCCGGCAGTCCCACCCCCTAAAGTTTACCAGCATATCATTAGGTGGGGATCAGGGGTCGAACTTCTGAAAAGGTTCAAAATGCCATTTTAATCATCTTGGGGGTTGTCCCATATTTCATAGGCCAAATAACATTATGATTGTCCACATATATTACTTAACTAATATATGTGGACATTAGGCCTGTATACAATACATGGCATTAAGTGATAGTCAAACAAACACTTCTAGTTTACAGGACTGTTGTCTTGTTTGGCTCCGCTGTCAAGTCGAAAGCACAGATTATTAGAGACACAGAGGGCCTACTCCTCATCTCTTAACCTGCACCTTCTTCCCTCACCAACGCCACCCTTGTTTTTTATTTGGTAAACCAGTGATAGTTCTATCCCACAAACAATCTTTGTTACTATGCAAAAACGGAGACGTCACGTTACTGCCCCGAAGGGGTGGAGCGTCACTATGGCAACCAGGAATGTTGAACAAAACAGCCGCGCGAGGAACTAAACACTTGTCTTAACTATGACCCACATGTGTGAACTTTGACATAAAAATATATATAAACAGACACGGCCTTGGTCAATAGAAAACGCTATTTCCCTTGTGGATCAATGAAGTATGTCTAAGTCTATTAGTTGTATTTAATAAACTACAAGTTTTCTATAAAGTACATGTTTCATGCAAAGTTTTTCTTGTTTGGACAGTGCAGACTTAAACATAACCCTTGGACAGACTTTATTGATCCACAAGGGACACTGTGTTACAGTTACAGTGTGAACACTTTACGCTGTATATGATTCAGACCGTGACAAGTTTTGTGTTGTTGTTGTGTAGCCTACATTTCTGTTAAAAAACAAAAGAGGACTGGGATTCCCTCTGTCCTGGGAAAAGACCCTCTAACACCCACAGAGGAGTAAACTGCTGGAAAAGTACAGTGTAGATGTTATGAAATGCCTGACAACTGAACACACCCCTAAGAGGTACAAGGATTGCCCGTGGGTGTAAGCACTGTCTGCTAGTTTGTGTTGCTGCATATTATGTTTCCTAACTATTGTATATTTTATGCTTTATGTTCTCTGTCGTGATAACGTAATAGGTTGATAAACCTTGTATTTCTCTTGAGAAAGGCCTTGTTGAAGCCGATACGTGTGAAAGAATCATGTTTTAAAAGATTTTAATATGTATCAGCCCAGTAAAATAAATGTTTTTTAGAAAATGTAAATAGAGAAGTAAGTATGTAGTATGGGAGGAGTGCCTTGGTTCTTTGTTTTTCTGTTAAACCATTGTATTTGCTTATATGTAAAACACTTCATTGATAATCTACATAAATACATTCTCCATTTAAAGCCTAGATTCGATGAGATATGGTAGAACTATACTATTACTACTAAAAACAAAACAAAATAGATAGAGGTAATAACCTCATATGCATCACCTAGTATTTTTGAGGGAAACCTGATGGTTCAAAGAGCTAAAGGGGTTAGATTTGTTCAAACATATATTAGATGTGCTTGTTGTGTAAACCAGATCGACACTGGTCATTAGACTCTTTTTAGTGGCTTCTATGTAACTATGTCGGTGTCGGCTAGTCTCAGCTCGGCGTATTTCCCAGCAGGACACGCCCCTCCACAGGATGAACCATATATGGAAGATGACGTACAGGGGATCCCGTTCTGGAACATTCCATTTGTTTGGGGTGAAAGTGGTGTAAAAACATTAGTTTACTACTTTAAATGGTGAAAGTACACATTGTTGTAATGAATGCTAAATATTTGATGTTGTTGCATGTGGTAAGAAGTCCCCAGCTCTACTATAGCGGTGTTAAACCATTGTTTTATGCGTCTGCTCCTCAGGCCATGGCATAATGGCACGCCCCATGATGTACGTCATCGCGCAGTTCCAGCCAGCGCCTATAAAAGCCCTGCGAGCCGCTGCAGCTGTCAGTGCAACTTTCTAAAGCGGATCAACAACAAGACCAAATACATTGGAGCGAAACTTAACAGGTTTTTTTTCCCAGAACAAACTTGCTTAAGGGATTCTATTTTCTTGTCCCGCAAAGAGTTTGTTGGATTTATCCATTTTGAGAAAATGATGTTCAACGCTTTTAACACGGAATGTGATTCCTCATCTCGCTGCAGCACAGCTTCACCGGCTGATAACTTGGGTTACTATCCCTCACCAGCCGGATCCTACTCCAGCATGGGATCTCCCCAGTCTCAGGTTAGTCCACTTAAAACTTAGCCTTTAATTGTTTGCTTTGATCAACACAGCTTTTGTTATAACCAAATAGTTCTGGCCTAATGTAATGCAACATAAAATGTTCTGCAAATTTTATTTCTCATTTACTTGTAAAGCTAAAATAGATATTTTTAATAAAGCAGTTTCATTAATATTGCAATGCTCTCAGAGCTGCTTTCATCCACCTGGACTCTCCAGAGAGTGTGAAACGTCATATTTGACATCATATTGATATTTTTAACCCATCTTGCTTTTTATAGGCTGGCTTTATTCAAAAGTATCTAGCATTGCTCTTCACTCTAAGTTTAGCAGGTGTACTGATGAGATGTTTTTCTTCATTTCTTCCAGGAGTTCACTGAGCTGACAGGTGCCTCCTTCATACCTACAGTCACAGCTATCTCAACAAGTCCAGACTTGCAGTGGATGGTCCAGCCTTTGATCTCTTCAGTGGCTCCCTCAAACCGAGCTCACCCATACAGCTCTAGCTCCACCCCATCATACTCCAGCCCAGTCATGAGGTCAGCCGCTAAGGCTCACAGCTCCAAAAGAGGCAGACAGGATCAGGTAAATATTTTATATTTAGGTCCCAATTGACCAGTTATGTTTTCTGAATGGGAGGTTTAACATTTACTTTTTCTGACAGATCTCACCAGAGGAGGATGCAAAGCGCAGAATTCGCAGAGAGAGAAACAAACAGGCAGCTGCAAAATGCCGCAACAGGAGGCGGGAGCTCACAGATACTCTCCAAGCTGTAAGTATCCACTAAATAATCAGAAATGAGTTGTAACAACGACTGTTATATTTAACCTTCTGGTTTGTCATTGAAACTAATATTGTATATTCCTTTATGCTCACAGGAAACGGATACGCTGGAGGATGAGAAGTCTAGCCTGCAAAATGATATCGCCAAACTCCTGAAAGAAAAAGAACGACTTGAGTTTATTCTTGCTGCCCACCAACCCATCTGCAAAATCCCATCTGAGCTGGACATGGACTTCCCTGTGACCACTGTCTCTCCAGTTCATCCCTGCCTGCCAACCCAGACCTGCTCTCAGACGCAAACGAGCATCTCCAGCCTACAAACCTTCACCACAACCTCCAACTCCATCTTCTCCAGCAGCGGGCCCGCTCTCTCCACGGCAACCGTCTCCACCAGCGCAGTCAAAATGACCGATCTGGAGAACTCCGTCTTGGAGGAGTCTCTGGACCTGCTCGCCAAGACCGAGATGGAGACGGCTCGTTCTGTGCCCGAGGTGGACCTGAGCAGCTCCCTCTACACGACACAGGACTGGGAGGGCCTTCACACCTCCACCACCAGTAACAATGACTTTGAGCCCCTGTGCACGCCTGTAGTGACCTGCACTCCGGCGAACACCACGTACACCTCTTCATTTGTGTTCACGTTCCCAGAGGCAGACACGTTCTCCAGCTGCGGCGTTGCCCACCGGAGAGGCAGCAACAGCAACGACCAGTCCTCTGATTCTCTCAACTCGCCCACGCTGCTGGCCCTTTAAAGACTTCCACAAACTATAATGCTTCCTTCTGGGCACAGTTCCCCAGTAAAAAGAATGTGCAGATCACAGGGCTATGGAAAAGGAATAGTAACATAGCAACTTATTTATTTTTGAATAGATCTAGACTTGCCTATAACACCAATGTAGCAAGTAATGGCATGTTTTAACAATGCTACATAGTAATTTAAGTTAAATATATGATTTAATGGTGCTAGAAAAACATTGTATTATTGTGTTTGCAGCAATAGTCCTTATCAGCCCAGTTTGTTTGTGGTTGATGGAATGTGAGAATAAATGTGAAGTTTATATAGAACTCTAAAACGTATGTGCTTTGTTCTAACCATGGTCTGAGTGGTCTTATATTATAAAGTTTTCTGTGAAAACAATAGTGCTTTTATTTATGAAATTTATTTTTTTACAGAGCATATATGTGTTGTTTGCAAAACATGTAAATAAAACATAGTGATATTTAAATTAACCTTTTTGTCAGTAGTTCTTGTCTTAATCAGGACGCACTTCTCAAAAGATGTACTTAGCAGTAGTTTTCCAAGCACTTGACAAGCTCTATTTATTGTTCCGTTTGTTGCCAGGGTTAACCCGTACGTCAGGACTCTCACGTCAGCACGTTCTTTCCATTTTTTTTAATTTGCAGCCTAACGTGTTGACGTTCATACTTCCGTGACCAAATATAGCATTTCCATGAGGAACTGCGGGTTCGGCTGCGCGTCGCAAAGACGGACGTGTATTTTTTATGGCGGAGACTGAACGTCGTATCTTTCTCATAAAAAAGGCTCATCTTGACATGTAACTACAAGACAGTGATCCCTCCATATTTAGCTGTACGCACGAGGAGGATATGTCTGTGCGTGAGGCAATACATGTGGGCTCCATCCTAACCATTATGCAAGAGGATGGACGTCATTTTGCTCTTTCATTGTGCCATTTTGCAAAGATACGTCCTACAACTAATGCGCACAGTTATGTCTCACGCACAAAATGTTTGAATGTATTTGGACATTTTGAGTCAGTTTTTATGGAAGGTGATGAGTTGCAATGTCATCACCTCATGATGAAACTTCTATGAGCAGTTTCAAGGTTGTTGCGTTAATTGCTCAAGTGTTTTTCACTGTAGCTTGAATACACTACAGATGGACGACTGAGAGCCTTCACGTGCATGCTCAACTGTTTTGTAAATAAGATAAGATATGGCTATTGATCTCACTACGGACAAATGAACTTACAACAGCTCTTAGGAACACACAGGGTGTCACCAAAGAAGAAGATAAACAGGTAGTAATTATAATATAATAAACAAAAAAGTCTTAAGGAAGCAAGAACAAATATGTAAGAAATCAAACTGTATATAACATATACAGTGTTGGGGAGTAACTAAATACATGTATTTAAAATACGTATTCAGAATACTCATTTTAAGTAACTGCATTCAGGTACAAATACTCTCTCATTTAAGGGTATTTCAAATACAGTTACTTTTCAAATACCAAAGGAATACAGAGAGAGAAGAAGGAAAGAGAGAGAGGGGAAGGAAAGAGAGAGAGGGGAAGGAAAGAGAGAGAGAGGAAGGAGAGAGAGACAGAGAGGAAGGAGAGAGAGAGAAGGAAGAGACAGAGAGACAGGAAGGAGAGAATAAGAGAGAAAGAAGAGAGACAGAGGGAGGGAGAGAGAAGAGAGAAAGAATAGACAGACAAAAGTTGGCGTAAAAGTGTTGCTACATATTTAAAATTTTTCACCCATATTTATACAAAAATATAAAGCAAATCCAGGTGAAAGTATTCCAAGTATTCAGAATACAGTACACTGATTGGGCAAAGTAACTGAATACGTTACAAAATACATTTTAAGACAAGTATTCAGTATTCTGTAACTGAATACAATTTCAAAGTATTCTCCCCAACACTGGACATATATACGTAAATGTAACTTGTAGCCGATATGTTACAAATATAGCGTAAGTAGATATATGCAACAGGCATTTGAGTAATCAATTATCTTTGATTATACAATCAATATTTACAGATCAACATGTCTGTGTACAGGAAATGAACATACTGGGTCAAGAACTACACATGTAGCATCTTTTAGTGACGTTGGAGTGCTTTCCAATTCATACACATCCTTTTGTGCAATACACGAAAAAAAAACACCAACTTCCTCCACCGAAAGTGCTCCTGGAAGTCAAGCCTAACAGTACAAGTTGCATTTTAATTATGTTTTCTTGTTTACCCTAGCACTTGAGATGGAGTTTCCCCTTTTGCCTAATAACACGTGTTTATTAATAACTCCTTGCTGGCCCATGGGGTTGAGGTAAAGAGGCAGAGGCAGAAATAGCAGGTGCCTATTGCTCCTTTTAACATCAGCATCAACAGCAGTAAAATTAGACCACTATGACGCCAACCTGCGTCGGAGCCTCAGCCCAGGGGAGGAACTATGGAGCGTAAGCTGGAGTGAGGGAGCGGGGAAAGGCTGGAGCCTGGCACCACAAGCAGGAGGAGAGAAGAACATGAAGAGACGAGCGAGAGCTGGCAGACAGTCAGACAGAAAACCAAGCTGATGATGAGGGTGAATTCACGGAAGACCAAGGCAGCTCACAGTAAATTTGCACACAGAGAACAACCCACATAAAATACACTTAACCTCTTAAGCCCTAACGTCCCCATTTTTGGGGACTTGCCACTTTTAGAGACAATCCTTGTTTATTTTAATCTTATGTAAAAATTGCCAACATTTTCAAGAATAATGGATAGAGCCAGATTTTATTTTTATCTTGTGTTCAAA
>OMNZ01028574.1:0-10658 GCA_900303255.1 Lesueurigobius sanzi | reverse complement strand
TGTGTGTACATGTGTGTGTGTACATGTGTGTATGTACATGTGTGTGTGTACATGTGTGTGTGTGTGTGTGTGTGTGTGTGTGTGAGAGTGAGTCTAGTAATTTGACTGTGTAGATTTTATGGCCCGGGGGAAAATAATGGTTTTCCTCTCGCTCTGTGTGGAGAGATGAGCCTTAAATAGACTCTCCACGTAACAGTGAGTCAGTCGGCTTCGAGGAAGTTATCTTGGGACATTGTACCAATTCATTCCCAATTCATGCTCACTGAGTTTTAACTACTTTCGAGGGTGTTGTTTGCCTTTCAGCTTTCCCTGTCCGGGGTTGCTACAACAAATCACCTGCCTCCTAGTACGCGCTGATTTGCATCTGGATTAGCATGGTTTTAGATGTCAGATGCTACTGTTGCTCCTCCTTCTGCTATTGGCTGGTTACATGACGTGGCTACGCTAGTTCGCCTGAAGTTGTGAGCACTTCCTGTCCGTATTCATTTCCATTAAGAATAGCTTGGAGCCCTTCGAATAATAATATTTTGTAAAGATTACATTGTGGATAGGGAGTTTCTGGTAGATGATCACTCCATCTGGAAATCTCTAGGAATTTTCCATTCCGTTGCAACCTTCCTTCTCGTCAGTCTACCCCTGGTCAGGTTTGGCTACATCAGGGGTCTTCAATCTTTTACACCCCATGGCAGTGAGCTATGCTTTAAAAAACTAGGTGTGTGACTTGGTCTATAGACTGCCAATATGATAATTCGTCACAATAAAAGAAAATTACTGTACTTCCTGCTTTACTTTGCTATATTCATCAAAATGTTTGGAGATGTTTTGTTCAGAATAAAAAAAAATGAAAAAAAAATCTAAAATTTAACTCATTAAGCATATGGAGAAATAAAAAAAAAAAAGCTACTTGGAAAGGGCTGGCGAGCTCCCGAGCTACTGGTCCTGATCCCTGGGCAACATACATTGCTAATGCTTGCCCCACTGAGAAATTGTAAAGCAATCATTTTAGGGGATATAGGGGGTCCACATTGAAAGGTTTGATGCAGAAGTCTTGGCTGGGACTAGAACACTCAAAATGTAGCACATGTTTTAGGTTTTACATTTTCAAAAGTTTGAAAATATGGTTCTGTCTAAAGCAGAGGTGTCCAAACCTTTTTTCATTGTGGGCCACATCAGACGGCAGTCATTGCAGTCAAACATTCGACTGGGGGCGTTTAGCAGAGGTTTTAACCATGCGACCACACGTTTATTCAGGCTTGGAACATCCAGCACACATTAAATTATCAGTTATTCAAGTTATAATCATGTACAATTATTAAACTTACAGTAAACGTACCATCTCTGGGATGTGTGCCAATTCAGCAAGAAGCTTGAGGGCCAACAAAAATTGGTCTGTTGGCCGCATTTGGCCCCCATGCCGCACTTTGAGCACCCCTGGTCTAAAGCGTTCTTCCCATAGCAACCACCCACAACAAAGTACTGTATGTGTCATGGTCCCGTCTGCTACTCCAGAGACCATGCTGATTATCACCTCAAGGAAAGTTCACGAAGGAAATACATATATACAATAGTTAAATGCCAGCGAAATAGCACTCTGAAGTCAAGAATGTTATTACTCACTCATAAAGTCAATATATTTACTTGTTGGAAAATAATCTTCTCCTCTGTGATGATGTCCACAGACACATATTAGACATGCACCGTGCACACTCCCAGACCATTGAAAGTGACCTGAGGAAATTGGCTTCATCTAAATACAGACTCGGATTTAGATTTGCGGTGAGAAGGCAAAGATGGATGGAAAGAAGCTGAAAGAGGAGTCGAAGGAGACGAGAGGGGTGGCAGGGCGAGGGGGTGGTGCTGCTCAGACACAGGGTGGAGTGAGTTTGTGGTTGGGGCAACAAAAGGGGGAGCCGAGAGAAGTGGTTGAGCTGATATGTCAGACTGGAATTACTGAATCAAGTCATTGTGATCGCCAGCGGTTCAGACCACAGAGACGAGGCTTTGCAGACGTATGATTGAGACGTTCAATAATAATACAGTTATCAATATTCAAATGGGAATTGTTTGGAGGGGATTGTACACATGCACGCATTTCCACGAGCTAATTGTAATGAATCAGATAATTAGTGAGTGCTGGTAATTTTCACTGACTAAATATTATTGTGCCATAGTGAGTCATCAAACCTCAATGTCTCCACAAATGCCCTTCCTAATGCGTTTTTAATCATTTATCCAGGCTTTTGACCCGCTGGTTTACATTCTATTGTTTTTATATTGTGCTACCATCAAATTCCAAATAAAAAATATATACAGTTGTGCTCCTAAGTTTACATACTCGAGCAGAAGGTTTGATTGCTTTTTGGCCATTTTTGAATAGAATTCATGTGCTCACACTGTCCTTTATAAAGATTGAATGACTGAATGGTAATACAAAAATATTTATGTTTTCTCATCGTTAGTACAACCACTAACGGAATGAAGCCATTTATTGTCCAAAAAAGCTGTTCACTCTTTTCAAATCATAATGATAACAGAATCTACCCAAGGTTACATATTGTGCATCTTGAAAAGAAAAAAACACTTTTTCGGAGAGTCCTGTATTTCAGCTGAAGTTGCATCCTGAACAATTTTTCTGGCATCATGTAAACTTTAGATCAGGGTTATTTGGGTAGTTTCTGGTGTAATTGTGATTTGAAAACAGTAAACACAGTTTTTTGACCACTAACCATGACTGAAAAAAGGTTGTTGTGTTATCATTCATATTCTCTGAAAACTGTATATAAAATTCTTCCAGAGTATGTAACTTTATGAGCACAACTTTATATTAGCAATGTTTTTTTCTTGACAACTACAGTATCTCATTCACAAATCCATTTTAAATTCAGGATTTAGTTTACAGAGCTGTGCAATTTAAAGATGGACTTTAAAAATCAACTGCAAAATTGACTTTTTGTTTGTCACGGTGTTGTTCCCTCGTCAAAAACATACGCACGCGTGTTTGAGTATTCTATGCTTCTGCAGTAGCTATTTTTAAAATGACAGTGGCAGTTCTCCAAAAACACCTCCTGTTCTTCATAGCGCCTCCTGTGGCCCTACGTATCCAGGAAATGCTTTCCTTACCTTATGATCTCTGACAAAGCTTATCCTTTCATCGCAAGTGCAAAAACATTTGCCGCAGCAACAGCACTATGCTTTGTTTTTTACTTTTATTTTTATTGACAGCAGATGCGTAGAAGAACATCGAGAGGAGGGAGGGGTTTACCGAGAGTGCCTTATTGAATCAGGAAATAAAGCCATGGTATTTTTTCAGTCGTTTTAGATCAGTATAGCATTTTCTTACAACAATGTGTAAGAGAATGATGATGTGTTTCAGATTATTACCAGATTCTGTACCTGCAACAAACATAAGGCCCCCCATTAAATCAAATTCTGTAGCATATTCACTCCTTAATTTCATTTGTAGACATGTAAACTGCATGATTAACACATTTTATACATAATAAATCCAAATGGAAGCAATTTATTTTGTTGTTTTCTGACGGCGTTACTGTATGCCCCCTGAATAATTGCAATCATCTTTTACCTATTTATTATTCCAACCTTTATATTTCAGCTGACTTTAAATCTATTTTCTCGACTTTGAACAGCAGTAGTTATGTATATATTAGACCTCTAAAACAGTCCTCACATGTGGAAGACGTTGTCTGCTGTCAGCCACGGCGATAAAACAAAATTGGTGCTATTACCAAGGTTGACCCGCTCCGGTCTCTGCAGGGCACTAAATATTATTGCATATTGCGCGACTTTGATCAGCAACTCAATTCAGACGTCTGACTTAAAATTGGTTCCCGAAAACGCGATATTTAGCCTTTTGAAATCTGGCTCGAATTGAGTAAGCAGTAAACGTAGAACAACCTCTAATATGATTTGTCTGTAATTTCTTTCAGGTGCCTCCGCCGATGGACTGAGCCAGACGGAACAAGATGAGCGTCAAGGGTTTCCCCCGCATGGATGTACAACACGGCTGACCATAAGTGACATTTCTGGCTGAGCTGGGATCATTCGGAGTTACGCGTCGCACCGTATACAGAGAATGGAGGGATATTAGTGCATGCCTGACCCCTGGACCGGGCTTTCTCTTTCACCGAGCGGAGTACAGAAGGGGAGACTTCCAGGAGCGCCGCCGTAGAACTACAGCTAATATCTGCTGGTGTCCATGATGTGCTGAAAGCCTCATGAATGCAAGAGGTAAGGCGTTACAAAAGTAGAGGCTAGGGATGTCAAGATTAACCGTTGTTTATGATTACCACAGTAGGATAAAGTGCATATGAGACATTAGAGGAAGTGTTCACCAAAACATAGTTAACACAATCAATCTTTCACATTCAGTGAAAACTTTTACCTCATTTTCCTTGATTCGATATTTTTTGCTATGTTTATTTAGCCACTTCCATAGAGCGCATATAACAATGGAGGTAGCCTTCGTGCCTTTCCCCATAGCGCGGGCTGATGAAGCCAATTCACGCTAGCAGTTTTGCCGCTTCGAACCGCCGCCATGTTGAATATTTGGAGCCTGATTCCATATTTGGTATGTGCGAGTTGCGTTCTCAGGGCAACTGGAGAGCAAGAAGGCACCTGATTGGCCAGGTATTTTTGCTAATATCGTAAATAATGTTGAAAATATTAAAAGGCAAAGTAAGACGAGAACTTCAATAATGAGTAATAAAGAGGAGCAAGGTAACTGGCTTCACGGAGGACTAGCCAATTCATTGCTATATACACTCTGGTCACTTCCTTATTGGGCCTGGGCACAGGAAGTGACATATGTAGAGGTAAACAATCCAACTGTTGGCAAGCTTTATATCACTACCTTTAAAGATTCCCCCAACGTTTGTTTTTCAATTGCCACTGAAGTAAACTCAACCTACTTAGCCATCAAACAAAGTCATAATTACAAACGGATTAAGTAAAGCGTTGTCCCGTCTCATGGGCCGCAGTGCTTACATATTTGTGTGCCAAACGGAGAAGCAGCCTCCAGTGTTGCATCCACCCCAAAACACATGAAGTCAAGGTTAAATAATCCAATGTGCCGAGAGCAAACCTCACCCGTCATCGCATGAGACTTGCCTAACGTTGCCAAACGAAAAAGAACCAAGTGCAGCACTGTGTTTGTTTCGGCAGGTTAACATTCAATTAATGGAAAAGAATCGAAATCACAATCTCAACTTTGGTCAATCTCAATAATGGGCAAGGGGCTTTTTAATGACAGATTTGTGTGTGTTAAAATGTCCTGGAGGGGAAAACACATTTTTTGTTTAGGCTAATGTTTATTTAAATGTCTATCGTCATGAATTATTATGGCAGTAGCTTGTTTAAGTGGTTTAGTATTGATCAGAGGCTATATCTTATTAACAATAGGTCCTTAAAACATTTACACAATTTGTTTCCTTTACAAATTGCTAATAATATTCTATAGCCTATTTGTTATGTTATTTCTGTATATGGGTAAAAGCATGAAGGTAAAAGATAACATATGCTGAATGTTAAATTGGTTTTAAAATAAAACAACCATTAAATTAAATTAAAAAATCTTTCTTTTGATAAATTCTCTGTATACACGAATAATCATAAAAACAGGATATTTTTTCACCATGCTCGTGACTCAATAGTTTTGAATTGTGACATCCATAGTTGAGGCAAAAAAAATAACGTTTTCCGCAAGAGGTCTTAGTCTTTCAGTCTGTAGATGTTAAATAAATGTTTGTGATGCAAAAAGGCTTTGAGGAAAGTATTTTGATCACAAAAAAGTCTACTTTCAGAAAGAAAACCACAGTTTGGCTTTGCTGGTAAATTGTTTTTGAAAAGTGGTTTTGATTACAAAAATGTTTTAAAGCCATTTTCTAAAATTGTTAGCAGAATGTAAAAGACAATCCCTGACAGAATCTCTTCTCACATATCCCTGCAATATTTATCAAACTGAAAGCTGCTACACAGGAGAAAGTCATTGAGGAAAAGTGTCACTTTTAAGCAGTAAAGAATGACATTGAAAATGAAAGTGGAAATGTCCCGCACCAGAAACAATGACTTTTTTTTCTCAAAAGTGGTTTAAAAGTGGTCTCTGTGAAAAGTGTTGAGGCAGCAAGATAAAACAGGCCTTGAGGTGTGACAAAGAAAAAGGAAACCACCAGGAGAAGACACAAGAGGGTAACGTGAGATTGTATTTGTGATGTGCACTTGATGACAAAGGTAAAAAAGGAGAATCAGGACTTTGCACAATTTCATATATCAGGTTACTCAAATAGTCATCACAAAATAGCATAATAATGTGGTCACGGTCAGGCAGGCCATACTGCAGATAAATCATGGACTCCTTGTCGTTTTAAAACACAGGTATATTATGCACGAAAGCTACGGTGGATAATGTTTGCGAACTCAGCAAACAAAGATGCAATTTACCTTCTATTGACGATCAGTGGAAGCCACAGACCACTACTGCTCTCCTTCCTCCTCAACCTCAAATATATGTCTGCACAGGTTCAGAGCCAAGTGTAATAACTTCAGAGAACTAACAGCAGCTACTGAAAATGTACACGACCAGGGTGCAGTAAATCAGTCTATGAGTTACCAAATACTCAACAAGAGGACAGTGAGGATTTATTTGTGATGCAGAACAAACAATCAATCAGGTCAATAATGCATATTGTGTACTGCTTTTTGAGTCTACTCATTTGTGCGCTTTGACCAATATGGCCTAGACTAGTGGTTCTCAACTAGTGGATCGAGACCCAAAAGTGAGTCATGGAATCATTATTATTGGGTTGCCAGTAGGGTTGAACAATTTTGGAAAATAATCTAATTGCGATTTTTTTCCCCCTCAATATTGCGATTGCGATTTAATATGCGATTATTTTTTCAAGGTCCTCTTTAGGACGATTTTTACCAAAATATAAATGTAAGTATAATTTAGGGCTGGGGAATTTGGCCAGCCGATTCGATTTTTGAATTTCTTTTTTAAAGCACTTAAAGTGACTGCAGAAATATTGCACTTTTGACCTGGGGGAGTCTGAGAGTCCTGTAGTTTTATTTTTTAATTCAGATGTGATGTTTTTGCATTCATGTGCATTTTAGAAAATATTTTCAGCTGGTCCTTTAGCTGCCGTCTGTGCTTTGACAATTTATTTTTTTAGGAGAGAGCAAAGGCAGTATGGCCATAAGACAGTGTCAGTGCCCTCTGCTGGACAGTGTAGAATTTCTTCCTTTTAAAACAATCTTGGCTGCCCCTAGTGGCTGGACAGACCATTTTAATAATTTCTTTAAAATTTCATAACTCCTGACAGGAATGGGCTAGGGACTTTTTAATTTTTTTAAAAAATGTTTTCCTTCTGCCTCTGCAGAACCTCTGCGATTTGCAAATCATGTTGTGTTATATTGCGATATAATTGCAAATGCAATAAATCCTTCAGCCCTAGTTGCCAGCCTTTCTTGGGGAAATCTGGGGAATCTGCTAAAATGCACAAAAACATTCCTGAGTCTGTTACAATGAGTTATTTTGACCAAAATGTGTTTATTTCTTATTCAACTATATCTGTAGAGGCAAATACACAAATATACATTATTAATATAATAAATTAAATTCTTAATTAGGTTGCAGCTTGGCATTGTAGAGTGATGGTGGGTCACCATACCAGTTGAGAGCTCTCTTTCTATACGACTGGAAGGTTCAGGCCATGTTAGAGCGGTTCACTTGTGTGTGTGTGGGGTGGGGGGGGGGGTCAACCCCCACTAGTCTGTGCTCTCTAATAATAATAATAATAATAATGCATTTTATTTCTTAGGCGCCTTTCTAGACACTCAAGGTCGCCTCACATAAACAAGTAAACATTAAAAACAGCATAAATAACAGAGGACGGTGCAGTTGTGGTTACAGTGAGTAGGCTCGTCTAAACAGATGAGTCTCTACCCTATTGGGAGTGGCCACCAGAGGGCGCAGTGGAGCTACGTTCATGCCGATAAAGCAGAAATACTTTTTTGCTATTTTATGACTTTTTGACTTTCGATTACGCCTCTCTGCCACAGCAAGTTTTAAGAACTCATTATGTGTTAGATGCCTACTAAATGCCATTCAAACAAGAAATGAATGTTTTTTGTAATTACCAAAGTGAGTCTCCAACCTTAATTTCAAGCTAGATTTGTTTTGCTACATATTTAGCTCAAAATAAATTTGCCGTTCTCACAGAACACATTACTAACACGAAAACAAAATTAAATTGTTTCTACTTTTAGCCTTAGCATTTTTCCTCCTCTAAATCCTACACATTTTCTCATCTAATTCCTACGTGCGCAGCGAGAGGTCCCCCCTCACCCCACCCCAGTCCTGAAGTGGTCTGAGTTGGGAGCGGCTTGGACCCCTCTTTGGGACCAGTACGGTTCGTCAAAGGCTGTGGAGACACTTGCAAGATGCTCGTTCCGGTCTTATGGAAGGAGGCCTTAAAGTACACTATATTTACATGAATGTCTGGTACGATCCCAGTGAAGGTCCGTTAGCGCCTGTCTGTGCGCGGTGCTCATTATGTGGCGCGGTGGCTCTGCTCGCTGATGTTGCTCAGACTGCTGTGAGCTCCCTGATGTGTCTGACTGTGGTCGGCCTGTGCGCTCTCATAGGATTGCCTCCTCGTGTATGTTTTGCGTGCCTCGGGGAGCTCCATCCCCGCGCCTGTTACAGAGTGCATGTCGCGGGCCGGCAGGAGTCTTTGATGTGCCGGTTCCAGTTAGATTTGGCAAATTTTGGAGACGTCGAGGAGCGGGTTCAGAGAGGCCCAGGAGGAGCCGATGGAGGGGTGATGAGATTAGGGCTGTGACGTAGTTTTACACAAATCTGCTGGACGTCTGAAGGGGGGTTACTTTTTATAGACCTTTCTCAGCCGTCGACATTCGGTTGGCGGAAGTTACTTTGCAGTAGCAGTGAACAACTACAGCTACAAGTAATTCAAATCAAAAGAATCGTAAACAACAGCTGATAACAAGCTCTCAGTAGCAGTGGGCAGAGTTCCGATGGTCTATACATACAACTAGTGCTGGGTACCTTTCATGTTTTTTCGATACTAGTACTTTAACGATACTTGGTTTACGATACCGATACCTGAACGATACCTTTTTCGATACCTATACTAAATTATTGGTCATCTACACAAAAAAGTAAATATCTAGAAGGTTAAATTAGCCAAATTCATCTTATTTACCTAAATCTGAGCTGTTTTAGTGGTTCATTTGATCTCATTCTAACCACTTGTTTTGATTTGCTTCAATAGATTTCTACTTAGTTCCTTTTTTATTTAAATTAATTTACCAATGGGGTAAGAAAATTGGTTTTATTTCCCTAATTCAAGTGAGATTACCTTAGAATCAGTAAAAATTGTCATGAAATAAACCAAATAATCAAGATGACAGAAGTAAATGTGCGTAATCTAGTCAAAACTGCTCTAAACAAGACTCATATTCTCAAATCGAGTCATTTGTCCTGGTGCTTGATTTTAGTGTTGTTGTAGAACCATAAAACAGAACAATAATGATCATTTAATCTATAAAATACTGTTTCTTTTAGTGTTTTTATCATTTATTTGAGCTGAAACACCTTAGCCCTTTCTTTACTGCAGCCTCAGACCCACCAGGAAGACAAATTTGCTTTCTAAAGATAAATATTTTTTTTCGGTACCAGTTTTCGGCACCAATTTATTTTTCGATACCGGTAGTACCTTCATTATTTTTTCACGGTACCCAGCCCTACATACAACAACATAATCTTTCTGTCTTGAATGGTGCTGTGTGGTCATACAGACTCCACAATGTTGATGAATATAGAGTCAGTTAGGGCTGTACAATGAATGGCCAAATTATCGGTGCAAAAGATAAGTTCCAATTAAAGGAAAGAAAGAAAGAAGAAAAAATGTAAATTGCGTGATATCATTTTGAAACCTTTGCTGTGTCTTACTGACAGAATGAGAAAGACAATGCTATGGGTGACACACATCATCAGACCGGTTGTGCATTGCTACTTTGAAATGGAATAGCTTTTGCAGAGGTGACAAACCACTGTGGTCCCTCCCAAAGTCACGCGTCGAATTGTACTCAATATGACAACGGCGTGGTTCAACAGTGTAACGTGTCATGTTCAGATGGATTACATTTAAACTCCTCTAGAAATAAGCAAGCAGAAATATGGACTCGGATATCCCTGAATCTACGTTATGACATATAACACTTAGAAGATCAATACAGTTTCAAAATAATGACAGCAACGGACCCCGAGTTAAAACTAGTGCGTAACTAATGTATTTATATTTACTTTAGGGATAGTTCTTACATGCAGTATTTTTTTTCCATAAGTCAAATTATAACATAAATTACACAAATTCAATGATGTTCACACAACAAAAAATATATAAAACCACAGAAAAAATGAAAAAAAACCAAAAACTTTTAATAAGATAAATACATACAAATTAGATTCCATTTTCAATTATTAGTATTCTTTTCTTTTTAAGATAAGATAAGATAAGATAGATAAGATAGTTTTTTATTGATCTCACAATGGAGAAATTTACTTGTCACAACAGCTCTTAGGACAGTATCAAACAGGGGGGTGCACAAAGTCAGGAAAA
>OMNZ01028567.1:0-23022 GCA_900303255.1 Lesueurigobius sanzi | reverse complement strand
CCGTGCCATGCATGATTTCAAACCATGACGTCTTAGTGTATTACCAACAGTGACCATGGAAACAGTGGTCCCAGCTCTTTTCAGGTCATTGACCAAGTCCTGCCGTGTAGTCCTGGGCTGATTCCTCACCTTTCTTAGCATCATTGAGACTCCACGAGGTGATATCTTGCATGGGGCTCCACTCCGATTGAGATTAACCGTCATGTTTATCTTCTTCCATTTTCTAATGATTGCTCCAACAGTGGACCTTTTTTCACCAAGCTGCTCGGCAATTTCTCCGTAGCCCTTTGCAGCCTTGTGGAGTTGTACAATTTTGTCTCTGGTGTCTATGGACAGCTCTTTGCTCTTAGCCATGCTGAATGTTTGGGTCTTACTGATTGTATGGGGTGGACAGGTGTCTTTATGCAGCTGACGACCTCACACAGGTTCATCTGATTCAGGATAATACAGTGGAGTGGAGGAGGACTTTTAAAGGCGGACTAACAGGTCTTTGAGGGTCAGAATTCTAGCTGATAGACAGGTGTTCAAATACTTATTTTCAGCTGTATCACACGAATAAATTGTTAAAAAATCATAGATTGTGATTTCTGGATTTTTCTTTTTAGATTATCTCTCACACAGTGGACATGCACCGACCATGAACATTTCAGACCCCTCCATGATTTCTAAGTGGGAGAACTTGCAAAATAGCAGGGTGTTCAAATACTTATTTTCTTCACTGTACATGTGATTCTTGCATTAGTTTGGCAATTAGTATTTCTTCAGTCAGATGTTACTGATCCTGGACTTTATATATCAAATCTTAATAATAAGAAGAGGAAAAAACATTGTTCTGATATGTCTGTTGCGTTAAAAAGAAAATGACTGGATATGTACAGGGATTCTTCCATTTCCAATTTAGGTTTGGAATCCGTGAATCTGTTTCCATGTTCACGAAACAGCACATTTTTTGTCACATAACACAGCTCAATTATGATTTATTATAAATTAAGAGAGGCCTTTTCAGGAGGAACGTGCCAAAGCAGACAAATAAAACAGAACATTATAAGGCCCTGCGGAGTGAAGGGCTAGTGCTGCCAAAGATTTACTACCAACTCAGTGAGACGTGTCCCTGAGGGAGCTGCCATAAACTGTGTGATGTGTGACCGACTTTTACTGTAACTGTACCAAGTGTAAACTGCACATTACGCAAATTACTTCCTGTGTTTTACTGTGCATTTACAGCCAGTTTATTTGTTGAACTACATCAATCGAAAGAAAACACTTATTGAATACATGAGTGTCAGTGAGGCTAAACTTACTGGCACGGTAGTTTCTTTCTGGACGTATTTTCCGACTTGTGTTTTTCCGTTGATGAAGATGCCAACCGGGGGCTCTAAGGGGAGCGTTTCGACTTCCAGATCGTCGACGTAAAGGGTCACATCCTCCTCGGTGACCAGCAGACGCAACTGGTGCCATTTCTCATCGAACAGTTTCTGTTGTCAAAAACACAGAATTACAAGTTGTGCAACATGCCACGTTCTGGAAAAGATGAAGTGGTGGGCCATTGTTTTAGTCCAATGAAGTAATCCAATAAGATGTTGACACATTTTAATATCTTATAGAGCGAGACTCAGACGGAGGCAGGGATTTCAGTTTCAAAACCCAGTTGCTGCTTATTCTTTGTTTGTTTCTTTGTACCAGAGCTCCTAACATTAACTTAAGCAAAATGATTTATAATAATGTTGTGATGTTATGAGCTCAGCTGACAAACGAAATACTGTAGTTCATGACCTGTTATCACTAATAGATCTTCTGTTTGTATTAACTTCGAGGGAAATTGATTAAATATGGCTCCTTCCATTTTTCAGACTTGACTCTCCCTGTTTAGAACATGGCCTATTTTGGCTTTTCAAAGGAACTGAGTCTGAGTTTGAGCTTCTTGGCAAATGTGTTTCATAAACGATATGCTTCCAAATAGTTGGTCTGTGTGTCAGAATTCCCAAGAAGGGCCTGCTGCAGAGCTACGTTACGAGAAGGCTTTTGTTATATGGCGTTGTTTGAGGTCAGTTTGGAGATGCAGAACAACGGATATAAGAAAGTGTGGTTACCCAAGCGGTCTGCTGAGAAAATGTAACAGTTTGAGTCCCGCTCGGCGCTTCACTGGTTGTAGTGAATGAAACGGTGCGTTCGTATCCGTTTAAGGTCACAGCCATCTGAGGTTTTTCATCTCGAGTCTGGATTCTCCACAAGTCCCACTCCTCTTTTGAGACTGATCCTTTGTATCTCAGTGTGGACACAAAGACATAGGAGGGTGGAAGTCCATCAGGAAACAGGGTCCTGAACAAGCAGAAATGGTTATACACTAGGCTTAACATGCCCACCTCCATATGCATTTTAGAACCTTCAAATGATTTACAAAGTATTGAACATAAACCCCTGCAGATGCATTGCATAGAATATGAATGATAACACAAAAGCCTTTATTTCATTCATGGTTCGAGGTTGCGTGAAGCCATTTATTGTCAAAATAAACTAGAAACTAGCCAAATGTCCCTGATCAAAAGTTTACATATTGTGCATCTTGAAACAAACACATTTTTTCAGAGAGTCAAATTTTGTCAGAGAGTCCTGTATTTCAGCTGAAGTGAGTTTTTCTTTGC
Source organism: Lesueurigobius sanzi (assembly GCA_900303255.1). NCBI lineage: Eukaryota > Metazoa > Chordata > Actinopteri > Gobiiformes > Gobiidae > Lesueurigobius > Lesueurigobius sanzi. The sequence goes on along the minus strand of OMNZ01028567.1, from coordinate 20,380 downwards.
TCCTGAACAATTTTCCTGGCAGTTGTTGAAGGTCATGTAAACATTAGATCAGAGACATTTGAGTAGTTTCTGTTTCATTATGATTTCAAAAGAGTAAACTCAGCTCATTGACAATAAATGGTGGGAAAAAAAGATTTTTGTGTTATCATTCATATTCTATGAAAAATGGCAACTTAAAAGGGTATGTAAACTTATGAGCACAACTGTATGTGTTTTAAGTTCAAAACAGAGCTGAAATTACTGTTATAATAATCATAATATCATTTTTACTAGAAAAACTCAATAACATTTCTTTGTAATTAGTACTATTTACGGTAAAATCTGTGTACTCCCTGCAGGGTTCTCGAATAAACCATGGTGGAAATATAATGTATATTATCTTTTTTTAACTTGATCTGTATATTTGGGATTATATTCATTTCATTTGAGTTACCTTGTAGCTGTACTGAGGTCAACTCGGGATGTCACTTCATAGGCCTTGGAACCATAATATGCCCCTTGGGTCTTCTTGGCCTTTTTGGCCATATTTAAATGCAATAGAATATCAAAGCCCTTTTCATCTCGTGAATCAACGGGGATCTTTATTGGACACACAGTCTCTGTGAAAGTCAGATAAAGGGGAAGGGGTGGAGACGATCCAAAAAACATGACACATGAGATTGCGAAACTCACTTTTCATTTTGGAAGATGCCTTTTATCTACTTTCAGTGTCACTATAGCCAACATATACAATGAATATAGAAATAATTAAATTGCAACGTTAAATAAAAACCCTACATGTCTGTACAGTTCACATGCAATCTAGGTTTAGCTTTTGTTCTTTCTATTAAACTCGTATTGGTAAGGAATATACTGAAGTTTGATCAATCCAACAGTTCAAAGCATTCCCATCCCATCTGTCTACAATGTACTGTCATATTTAAGTTCAGTCATTAATCAATCTATCAATTTATTTTTGAATTCCCCAATATCACAACAAGAGTCATCTCAAAGGACGTAACAGACACCCAAAAAGTAAATCAAGCATCAAACAATAATGGGTTCACCTTCACACAGTTTCTGCCTGATGACCTGTATGATCCTGGAAATGGCCTTGTAGTCCTCCACAGAGAACACATACGTCGACGAAGGCTTGTTAGCGATGTCTCTCAACTCCGCCTCCTCTGTCTCTGAGCCCACTCCAATTGCAAACACAATCACACCCTTTTTCCTCGCTGCCTCCGCTGCTTTCAGAACCTCATCTTGCGACTTCCCATCAGTGAGTACAACTGCAATCCTGGAGACGCCAGCAGGGCCGCGCTCCGAGAGGCCAAACAGTTTGTCTGTGGCAAACTTGATGGCGGTGCCTGTCCTGGTGTTGCCGCCCATGTACTCGATTTCATCCATGGCCTTTAGAACCTCTTTGTTGGAGGAGAACTTCCCGAGTGGTATCTCCAGAACGGGGTCATCGCTGTACTGAACCACCCCGACCTGCGTGAACTTCTGTCCGATATGGAAGGTGGTCGTGATGTTGACCAGCCATTTTTTCACTATTTCAAAGTTGATATCTTCTACGCTCCACGATCCATCTAAAATAAAGACCAAATCACAAGGGGCGGTCCTACAGCCTGAAGAAGACAAGGGGCCCAGTCAGTCTATCATTGCATATTTAGTGTTACAGATCAATGACTAAGATTTGAGAGCAACCAGCAAGACTAGTGTGAGAAATGAAGACAGCATTCTTACTTCTTATGTCTTCATCTTGTGCTGAACTAAGTAAATGGAGAAGCGTGAAGCAGAGGAATCTTAAGGCACAGTGCACTGATGTTGCTTTGTAACCCATTATGCAGCAGTACCAAGATCCACCTGAGCACCTACAGGAAAAGGAATAGACATGCTTTGTTTGACAGTGGTAAGAAAGACAATGGCAAGCATGTTTCACACTGGTAATCTGTGGTTGTTTCACAAAGTAGTCTTAGAATGGCCAATAGTGTCACTGTACTCTAATATTTAGATAATATTAGGTGTCATGTTTGGTATTTAAAAACACACCATTCCTTTCTGATCTAATTGCCTGGTGTCTACTACATTCTCATTTAGGCCAAAACTAACTAACACAGATTAGAGTCTGTCTGAATTCTGGAAATAATTGGAAGAAGATGTAGAAACAAAAGATAGTGATTGAAGCATTGCATAAAGCCTGCCCCACTGGAATAGTTATTTTAGAATTAATTCCAGACCTTTTTTGATGAATTCTGTATAAACGGCTAAGCAAATTTATTTTTGACAGATGTCAAAATACTGGACCATAGTCAAACACTTGTAGTCAGTAAGATTTCTGGTCCATGTCTGGTACTAGACTCAAGGAAATGATTGGGCCAAGGCCCTGGCAAAGGTCCTCCCTCTCGGCATGCGCCTAATTCAACAGATTTCTACATCTCATCACATGTTTTGAACTGAAATAATTTCCTGAAACTGAGAATGGTTTACAGTGTAGCAGAACTATTATTTGTGTTCATCAGATGTGTGTACATTATAGGCCATCTAAAGTATATTTGTGAAATCAACTGCTGCATTAATAATGACAACATCACATGCAGAATTTCAATGGATATGCACCTAACCATTGTCAAAACACTTGCTACACAGTGTAAAGTATATATCTTTCAGCAGGTCAACTACTTTGTGGTTTTTGGTTGATAAATGACATGGCCTCTCCCGCTGAGATACATTAACTTCTACTTTCTCCTGTGGCCACAGACACTACATGTAACTCTGCCCCAAAGCCTAATACTCTTTTACCACTAATTCCCCACACACTCCACAAGTATCACTCCTTCTTTCCAAAGCCACTCCAGCTACACCTAAGCATTTTCCCGCAGACCTCATCCACCACATCCTCACATGGCACCAGAGCTGAACCAAACAAGCAATCGACTAAACTCAGTATTTCCGTTGGGATCCTCAGCTGTTTCCTTTTATCCTCCTCCACTTGCCAATATCTGCCTGCTTTTGGCTTCACTACTGGACAGATTCTGTAAAGAAAAAAAAACCTGTCACCTTACTTCACACCATCATTTTGACAGGAGTTACATAAGCAGGTGTGTGGAGTTATTTTACACCTTTGCTGAAGAAACATGCCTGAAGGGACATACACAAAACTGACATTTGGAGTACAAGTTAATGAAGCAAAATATGATTAATATCTTTTGGTATCCTCGCTGCTTCCCAAGAGATTTTCTCTGCCAACTCTTCTGAGACCATGCTTGTTTTATCCCCTGAAGCGTCACTGAAGTGTCTGGTCAGTCACTCTCAGGCCACTCACAGCGCACCAGCTCCTTTCAATTTGTTGTGTCAGAGTTACCCAGCTGTTACATGAAGCCCTGCTGTTCAGGATAGTGTGGAAAAGTGATTTAGGAGCTCCCCTATAGGCTTCAAATGACGTTCCCATTCATTGCTATTGTATACTCTGGAGATGCCAAGCTTCTCTGAAGATAGTAAATGTCCCAGTGTAGCCTTCCTGCTGGCGATTATGTTATAACCATTATCGGCTTTATATCTCTGGTATCTGATCTGGATATCAAATGATTACACCCAAGTGACCACACTCTTCCTTACATTTTGCCAAAGAGCTTTGGCCATAAATTTGAAAACAAGATGCTCACTTTTCTGCTCTCTGTTTTTCAAGGTCACAGAGTGCCTAAGCATATATGGAGGACTGATGTAGCTAATGTTATTTAATTCAAGAATTGCAAATGTTCCTTTGAAGAGTAAATGTTTGGCATCACTGTAAATACTCAGCCGCCACGCTGCATAAAGAGGCTATTACCAATGAAAGGCGGCACATGTTCAGGGGCATCTTGCATCCCACTGGTGCAAACTGTTGTTGTTTTCTTGGGAAAGACACTTCACTCACCTTGCCTCCAGTGTTTGATTTAATATAAATTGCTACAACCACAATTGGCATTACAGAATGAATTTGGGGGTATGTGATCATATGTAACTTTTTCAGGGTGCTTTTTTCTTTGGTAAGAAGCAGAAGTATATGAAGAGTTCATTTGCAAAAATCTCAATTTTGTATTTGTTGCTAAATAGTTTCAGATTTTTATCACTGTGATCTTGAAAGGACACTAGGAAAAGTGAAGTTGAATAAATGTCATCAGTAACAAGTGACTTACTTCTGATTCACTAAAACTGATCTGGTCATTAACATCACTGCTCCACAACGAGCAAATTACAAGCTTACGTTTATTTTTGTCAATGGCACTTATCTGTTTTTGCAAATGAACACACATACAGAACACATACAGTACATTTAAATACATAAGAAAATATGATTATTTATGGTAAATAGTCTCAACTTTACAACAAGGAACCACTCACCCATTCACACTCAAGGTGGGTGAAGTGTCTTGCCCAAGGACACAACGACAGTGTGTATTTGCGGGAGCCGGGATTCAAACCCCTGACCTTCCGGTCATGAGATCTACCATCTCTGCGCCACTGTGGCGTTTGGTTGGGACAGTGCATGCTAATGAACAGGTGAAAACAGGTCATGTTAGAGAGCTGTTTTCCACCAGTTGTCCTGCATTCCTACTCATAAAGACGTAATAATACATCAGTGTACCTAACCCTAACCCTGAAGACAAGGCACATGAAGTGTCTTGATAAAGGACACAACAACAGTACACACAATGGGAGCTGGGATTGCACTGCTAACCTTTGGATTTGTGAGCAAACATTGCTGATCCGCTTTTCTTTTTTTTTTGGTCTCATAACTCCTCAGCCTCCTAAAGAGTATGATTAAGTTTATAAGGGCACTTCTAATTTATAACTAATTTGGTAAACTGCTCAGTTTTTGCGTCTGCAGCGTCCTTTCCCCAGTTTGAGTGGCGGCTTTGCTGTATAATCTTTTACTGTATTTTCCAACACGTGAAGGCAGAGAGGTGGCTGACATCTTGAAAGCTTGTAAAGGAGGTCCAGATCTGTAGCGTATCAGAGGCAAGACTGTCGGAAGGAATGTCGATAAGAGTCCACTGATTGTGCACTTTACTTTTAGCATAGTCTGGGACACGTGAAGGTCAGCATATCCACAGCCAGGATGTAACCTTTGACCTTTAGGGCTGTGAAGCTCCCTGGACTTTAATAGTGACTGAGTTTTTCCAGCATGTTAACGTGAGTCGAAGTAACGCGAGGGAAGGAGGTGCTGGTTTTGTTGCAGACTTTTCCTCACTAGAGAGCTGGAGGAGGCCACTGGAAAACCCCTCGCTGTTCTGCTGTAGCCAGGATGACTTTCCCCTCGACTGACTTTGTCCAAACGCACCATATCTACACCTCAGCTCAAACCACATGGAATTCATTTACACCATCAGACAGTGAAATTCCACTGATGGACAGTGACCAGACACATTTAGGCCTGAAGAAGAGCACACCACATTTATCCCCACATATAAATGCAACATTGCAATTATCCTACAGATGTCAGACATCAAACCAGTGTGGAGCAGGTGTTCTTGCACTTTCAGTCCAACAATATTGACTATATATCCTATATCCAAAAGAACTGTATTAAATATGGTGTTCATTAAACATGTGAGGCTATCTCATTGTACTGGTCCTCAGTCTGGATAAATGGAATATGCTCTGCTAATATTAAGTCATTATTACTTATTATTTCATTTACAGAGAAGACAGCAGGCCTGTCTTTGTGTATCCAGAGTAAAGTAAGTCACTCAATGGGTGGAACAACACATGCTAATAAGGCACATGCATGTAAACATGCTGAGTTTACATCACACACACAACATACACAATCAGTGTAGCTATACTTGAATGCTGGTCTTGCCCAAGGACACAATGATGATGTATGGATCTGGGATTGAACTGCCAACCTTCCAATTTGTGGGAAATGTATTTTGCAAAGACAATATTTACAACGTATGTACTGTAGCTTGTGTGACCCAGACAGGTGAACTAATCTATGACTTATCTGTTGTAAAGTTGGCAAAAGGAAGTCAGTCTGGTCCAGAAATAACAAGTGTGGCTCATGTTGGACTGAAGTTGCAGAGTTTAGGGGGATTTGTTGCTGCCAAATTCTTGCAAGAATAAGAGGAAGCCAACCTCTATCAATGTTTCGGCGTAAATCTGTTCTCCGCTAATGCAAATGGCCAATTCAGCTCTTGTAAAATAGCACCTTCTCGAGCCAACATGCCAGCATCAAGTGATTTATTATTCAGTTCTCTTATTGGTTTGTCCTCAAGAGACAGGAGCTGTATGTGAAACGATGCATGCAGCACAGTGGATGCATCATACTGGATGCATTTCACTGTAGGAATATGGCAGAAACACATTTTTATGAGAAGCAATAAAAAACTGGGACATTTTTTTGGCCCAAATCCATTCATTCTTCGTATGACAGTAGCACAAACAAGGGACTGATAACTGAAGCCTAATCTCTTCAATATGTGACCACTGCAGCGAAGACACTTGGAAATGCAGACAGTGTTTAAATGAATCCTAAGCGATGCGATGTAATGGATAAATTATTGACAGTATGGTTAATATTCAAGGATCATGCACATATAACAGCTAACCATATCAAATAATCAGCGAAAAGAGCATGATAATAATAACAATAACAAAGTTACCTTATTGCATCCAAGTCTTTGTTGTCTGAATGTTTATAAATCCTCACATTGAAGCCAGTGATCAATAGCAGTATCACAGATGGCGGTGTAAGCCTGACAAGCACATGTCTCTCTAGTGAATGGAAGTCTACCCTTTCTTGCTCTACTCTTTTTCTGTCCTTCGTCTCCCTCTCCACACCCCCACCAGCCAGCCCCCTCTCAGACTGGACTTTTACTGGCCTACAGCCACTCTCAATTACCATGGGTGGAAAGAGAAGCAGATAAGGAGAGCATGAAATAGTGAAAAAGACAGCCCATCTCAGTGACAGTCTAAAGGGGAAAATAACAGTAATGAGATCGGGATCGGTCCAAGTGTCGAGCTTTGGACGCCAGCACGGGCTGCTGGGGCACAACCAGAGAACATGAAGTTTTCTGGAGAAATGACAAGTTCCAAATGAGCTTAGTCTAAATATTGCTGTCAGCACAAGTTTGTGAATTCTGCCTTGACTTAAATTATATCCCTCATCAAAAAGCTGATTATTTTTATGAATGAGCAGCACACAAGGTGTAAAATGCTGCCGCTGTCCTTCTCCTGAACTGACAGCTGGGAGTCATTAGAAATGCAGCGTTGCATCTATCTGTAAAGCAGGCCACTGCAGAGATGCACTCAAACAGGCATGATCACGCTTTATGCAGAGCAGGCACTTTTCATTTAACCCTCAGCAGACTGACGACCAGATCTGAGCACAGCAGTACAGTTCCTCTTTCTTTTAATTAGTGATTGGACGTTGGGGAATGTTGTTACAGTTTGTCCCAGGCATGCACAGTGTGCAACAACTGTAGAACAAGGAATAACAATTAGTAAGAATGAATATTGTTTTGTTATGTTTGTAAAATGTTGCTGGTCACTCAGACCAAACAACAGTGATGCACCAAATTCTCAGACTGAGTCTGGCTTGTAAACCAGGACCATTTGGCGTGAGTGAACCGGTGTCATGGCTGAGTGGCAGCACACTCTGCTGGACTTCACAAGTATGTACTGAGCTTTTAGGTGAGGTCAATCATTTCTCTGTTTCTTCATTCTTTTGCAATAAACAAGTGACGCCAACAAAGCACGTAAACTTAATTTGTTTCTGGGAGAAATTGCAGCCATAAATTAATCTAGTGTTAAATGTCTTCTAGAGTTATACGACGTGACCACATGAACACAAGTTAATACAAAAGGAATTATACATCATTGTAATAACTTTTCTCTACAATAGCATACTGTAAGTGTGACTCTGTCTCGTGAGCCTTCACAAAGCTCTAAGCCAAATGACCTTCAAATCTAAACAGATGGTCTTATGTAAAATGCTTGTTACACAGCTATTTTTGAAACAAAAGTTGTGTTTTTGATGCAAATACAGCACCAAATCCAAAGATTATTCATTGTTGCTTTCTGTAATTTGTTTATTATAAGTGTTAGGAATCAAAAGCATCAGTATTCTTTTTGGCATTTATAACAAGTACTAAATGACTGTGAAAGGTGGGGGACACACGGGACATGAACGGGTCTATTTGCTGTACCTGGTAAGACAAGATACTCAAGTGTATTTTTAACAATGGAAACAGGTGTGCGCTGACAGCCTAGCCCTGAATATACTGGATACTGTGCTGCCCTCAATCTGTACAATTTTGCTGAATGTCTCTCCCCCATTCTACAACCCTTTCATGCTATAATGTCTTGTACAATAAAGCCTAATGAAATATAAACAGCGTGATCACAGTCCATATGTGAATGTAGCAGTGTTCATTTAATAAAATCTTTGAGCACACAGTAAACGCTCTCCCTGCTTTAACAGAATGACATGTTAAACTTATTACATGGGCTAAATTATGCACACATATGCATTGCTGCCTGGAGACACTGTTAAAACTCTCTTGAAAACCCACTGATTACACGCCGTCCCTTTGAAGCGCAACCATCGTGGGGATGGTTTAATGAAGTCACATGCTCCAAATCATACATAGCCTGCATGGTCAGCCACTCTGATAGATATCAAACACAAAGGAAGTGGTAAAAGTGCTGAAAATGATGGAGGATAATTGTCCTTAGTAAGAGTTTCCATGACAGAAGTGGCCTCCGCATCCTTGGACGGAACAAACGAGAGCAACATGGCACACAAGATGCAGCAGTCGCGAATGGGCGGGGCTTGGTAATGTACAGTAAGAGGCACGAGCCAGGAAAGAGCCACACTCCAGTATCAAGTGTTTCCTTATTCAACGTTCGATGTGGAAACCTCTGAATCACTTTCTCTCCATTATAAGACCTTTTTGGAGTCAGCGAAGCGTTATTTTGAAAAGGGATTAGCTCATTAAGATAATACCGATTGACAAACCAACACCTCATCCCAGTTATGTAATGTCTCCATTCCACTAAAGAGACGGGACTAAGTCTGGAAAGTCCACACAGAAAATATACAAACAAATCCAGTTTAAGAAGAGTATTAAATAAGTCATGAAGTGGAAAACTCTAAATTAGGCTGCAATGTATACAGAGAAACTTTTATACTTGTCTAAATGCCACCCTGCGCTGTATATGTGCACAAGAGCCAGCGGTTGGAGATGAAGTCACCACATAAACATAAAATCCCACATATTAATATTGTCACATCATTCTTACTTTTCTATTTTTATTAGAAAGAACAGACAGCTTATTGTAATCATTTTAAATAAAACTATCATCACTTTTATACATTTTTTGTTGGTCATTGGTTTATAGTCATTTATATACCATAGGTTTAGCTATGGAGGCATATTTACATGCAGTTCATTGATGTGAACACGTATTAACAATAGTAATCCCTGTTGGTTGTGTCTCAGGGACGAGTCCTCCTGCGGGGTCCCGCCCGTGCTCCTGAAAGGGGCCTTGTTCTTGTGGCTGGTCTGGAGGCCGGTGTCGATAGGGTGGAGTTGAGAGGAGCACACCCCGAGGTGACACAGACCCCTGGGGCCCCTCGCAGACCAGCGTAGCCTCTGAGTCCTGGCTGGCCCACATGACCTCTGTCGCCAGGTTTCCCAGGCTGACCGTTAAAGGCTCTGCCCGCACGCCCACGCTGCCCTGTGAGCAAGACCATAGCAACAGAGCTTCAGACTATACAGGGGTACAACAAATACACTCCAATACATTTATATTCAAAGGATCAATACCTTTAGGTCCTTGATCTCCTGGATGTCCAAGTGGTCCATGGCCTTTAGGCCCTTTGTCACCGTTTTCTCCTCTTTCACCTAAACACACACAATTCATAGAGACAAGTTTCAGAGCGCTCCCATTGTCCCATTGCTTACTGTCTTCTAGCACTATGAAAAACAACACATCCTTCAAAGCCCTGTAAATGTTGTTGATATTTTTATTGGTAGTTGGTGTGATTGCAGTTGAAGATGACTTTGTTGGACCCCAGGAAGAATAGTGACAACTTTGCTGTGCTTATTAATAAACATAAAGATAAACATTGTTTGGATGACTCACTTTAAAAAGTCTCAGTGAGGACCTGGTCTGGGATCCGCATGTAACCACAATATGAGTTTTACAACTCTGCAGCACTTTAATATACTGTGGTTCATGATGAATCACTTTCAAGGCCTTTCACTGGTGAAAGTTAACTGGCTCCTTTAAAAGCCTCTTGAAATTCACATTGTTGTGAATTTCAACACATCACAATAAATCAACATTAGCATCATTTTGCACACTTATAGCATGGTCATGTGATAGAAATAGCATGCAAGCTAAAAACATGGTAATTATGATAATTATACGGAATAGGAAACACATAATATATTTCACAGTAATATGATTATTCATAAGCTTAACCCAGTATAAATACCATTAATTACCAGTACTCTAGTATTTTTCTGCTATAGAAATTGTGCTGCTAAATGCATGATTTATTCCTTTCTTACATGTTATTACTGTGCAGTGAAGGTAAGTGCTAATATGATACTTGAAAAGGAAATGGGTCCTGATTTTGTGACATATTCTTCATTTACTGCCTGATGTTTTGGGTTGCTGAGAGAAACTGGAGTGCCCGGTGGAACCCTCTTGCTGTGAAGTGAGTGTGCTAGCCACTCAGCGACTGTGCATTTCACACACCTTTTCCGCCTTTGCGACCTGGATCTCCAGCTTCTCCATAAAATCCTGGAAGTCCTACTTCACCTTCTCCTCCATTAAGGCCAGGGTCACCCTGATAACAGATGTGTAAAAGCATATTGTTCATGTCTTGTTATAACTATAAACAGAAATCATTTTCCTCTTCCAATGCCTTCCAGAGTTATGAACAAACTTTATAGTCACCTCTAGCAGCTCATTTCTGAGACCAGACTGATTGGCTTGATCATTGTTCTAGTAATGGGAAATTATTATCGAGTTCACAGTCAAGGCTGCTCATGGTTTGGCATGCCACGCCACAACCCAATATAATGGAAATATAATGGAATATTTAAAAAAAATCAGGGCTTTAGGGGCATTTATCAAGCCACAAGTTTTATGATTAAAGAAGTTGTGGAACATGATTGGTTGTACACTGTATAATAATAATGTGGAAAAGGCATTCCAATTTGAAAACCTTGATACTCTCCAAAGCCATTGAACTCATACAGAGTCTGGTGTGTGACTCTGTATTTGTCCTCATGGAGACGTGGAAAATTGTCATGTTTTCATTCCAAGCTATTCTGCCAAATACTTGAGCTCTTATATTCTTGTCCAGACCCCTACAGTCTGTGTTTTATGCAGCCAGCCAGACAAATGTATGTGTAGATGTATAGAGAATATACAGTGTAGCTCTCCAGCAATATGTCTGCAATGAAGGTCTACTGGAGGTGAGATGAAACCTAAACCAGGCACCGTGAAACATACAGCCTGGCCTTACGTTATTGTGGAAACTCTATAGAACCCTTGTCTGAGACTCACAGCAGATCCTGGGGGTCCTTGGGGACCTGGGGGACCAGGAGCACCCATAGGAACATCTCCATATAATGGGCAGACTGCGGCACACGTCCTCTTGACAGAGTTGGCGAAGGTGGACATCTGCTCCAGGACCACTCTCTTACAGACTTCAATGACGTGTTGTGCTGGCAGGCTTGGGCCCTGTACAAGAAATCACAACCATCACTGGACCAGCACCAAACTCTGGGACAGGAATATTACACAAGAGCGTGCTGAAGGAAGGCCTGACTCTGACAGGAAATGCAGTGGACAGATCCAGCCAAAACCTGCCCTCGGGCTCATTATGGATTTATGAGTGCACTAAATGAAAGTCTCGCTGTGACTTTGGACTAATGAAAACTCTTTAAACATGTTCTTCACACCAGAGCTGTTGGCAGGCTCTGCATGAGAGCAACTTATTTATTCTACCTGTGCAATCACTTCTGATGATAGGCGCCAGTCCTGGTGCATGCCAGCTCTAGTAAAGATTAAACAGTAATGGTTTTCATCTTAGAAGCTGTTAACGCTTTTATATTACTCTAAAGTTAAGTCTGAGAGTGTAGTGTTATAAAGTTTGTATTTTTCTTACTGGAGGACCTGGAGGCCCCCGAAATCCATCTGGTCCACTCTCCCCCCGGACGCCCTTCACTCCTCCAGGACCGGCCCCTCCAGGTGGGCCCGCTGGACCACGCTTCCCCCGGGCTCCCTGAGGACCCACTTCCCCACGCTCTCCAACCTGTACAGAGCACACGGTGAGCTCAAAGGTCACCAAACCCACTATATATCTACCACAGCAGGTGCAAATGTGGTTTTACTGCTATATGAAAGCCTTTAACAAATATCAATACAGAAAAGACATGAATTTATGATCCAAAAACATTTCAAATTACTTACCTTCCCTTTGGGTCCCTTGACCCCTTTTTTAGCCTGTAAATGACAAGTTTTTTCTTAAAGATATCCATAACCTTCACTAATCTTATAGATGATAAATATTTAAAGCTGTACCTGTGAACCCTTCTCTCCTGGAATTCCCTGGATTCCTGTGTCGCCCTGTACAAAATACACATTATAGGCTTTAAAAATCACCTAGCTTATATTGCTGCATATTTTTATTATTATTATTCATGTAAAATGTATGTAGCGCTGACTCAATTATAACCACTCACACAGCCCAAATCTGACCCTGATGGATGCGTAATGTAAATAGAATCAGCTTTAACAGGTGTAGTTTGTTTGTGTGGCTGTTTACCCATCTTTTCACTTTGCCTTGACTTTCCCAACTTTCCTCTGTAGATCTGGACTCATTTGATCTGATTTGTTTGTGCTACTACACACCACAGAAACACAAATAGTGGTGGGAGCTGATCTGCCCGAGTAATCAACATATGTGTAATCACTGCACACAGGTCCCCAGAGGCAGCTTAGACCTGGACTCAACTCCGGGCCCCACTGCCCCAGCCAGCGCGAAGTAAACAATGATGATTGTAATGTTGTTATTGCTCCTGGTGGTTTACAGCAAGTCTGTCGACAGATGATTGATCTGAGCTGAAATGATTTCCTTTAGACTAACAAACGTCTGAACGGCTCTACCCTAAGAGGCTCATGATACTTGTTTCATATTACGAAGGCATTAAATCATTAAATACTCATTGAGTCTCATTGTCAGCTCAGGAAAGTGAGGGGGGTGCTTTACCTTGGCCCCTGGTTTTCCAGGCACACCCACATGTCCCTGTGACAAAAACACATGTTCTAATAATGGCAGGAAAATTAACTTGTTTTGGATGTTTTTTTAATGTTCATCCGGAGCACTTACCACAGGTCCTGGCGGGCCGATAAATCCTGGTCGCCCTGGCTTCCCCGCAGAGCCTTTATAACCTCTTGGGCCCTCAATAGGAAAGCATTTATTAAACTTCCTGAAAGGGACTTCCTTATTTTTGCCATTTCACATCACTTGCACTAACTTCTGCATGAATATGTGTCTTACAGTTTGGCCTTGGGGACCCATCTCTCCTGGTGGGCCGTGGACACCTTTCTCACCCTGAAAACGTGAAAAGAAACGCGTTAAAACAAATTTGACTGTGTATGGCAGTGTTTACAGAATGAAAATCATACCTTGGAGCCAACTTTTCCCACTTTCCCCGTGTTTCCTTGTGCTCCTTGATAGGCCTGTCAACACACGCAACAACACATACATGAGGTTTATTGTTGTCCCTGTCTGTGCAATCCACTAGTCATTACCTCTGTCCCCGCATCACCGTCTCGTCCAGGCAACCCCGGATCTCCCACAATGCCCTGTCAGAAAACACAGCCAGTCACAGTTTTAACCCTCTGATGCCCAAGGGTATTTTTAGGTCACTTTTCTCGCCTGGAGTTGTTTGCTCTTTAATGCTATTAAAACACCTCCTTTCAGTGTACCCTCAAGTGTTATACTTACTTTTTTCAGGACAACCTGGACTTTCAAAATTAACAAGTTGTATTGGGCTTATAAGTATGCAAAAAATGTTTTAACACCAGAAATACAAAAGAAAATGTTAACTTTACAGGCAGAGAGCATGGAATCTCCATTTTTTGAGTTTCTGTCTTTTACGAATCAGAAGAGATTCGCAGGTAAGTAAACTTCATCTGCGGCTCAGAGGGTTAACGGTGTATCCGAGTGCGAAGGTGAGGGTGTGTCTGGAGATATGCACCTTTTGTCCGACTCCTCCATGTCTGCCAACGGGTCCTTGGAATCCCTAGTTTTGCACAAGTTCAGACAACATATTACATTAGCGCACTGGGGCTTGCTATTAACTTACGGCAAATGTGAAAGTATTCTAAAACATACAGGCTTGCCCTTTTGCCCCGCAGAGCCTGTGTCGCCAGGATCCCCCACAATCCCCTGCCAAATCACAATAAATCAGCATTAGTACCATTTAGGACCCTTTGCACTTAAGTCCAATCAAAGTGAAACGCAATCTGCTGTGGATTTTTCTATACACAGTCCGCTGCTAGGTTATCATTGTGGTCGCGGCTCTGTTTTCACCGACTCATCGAAAAGCACGCTCCCTAGAATCCAGGTCTTTCAGGTCTGAGGCCAAGCTCCCGCCACATGAATTAATGTTGTTTATGGAGACGGCCCATATGCCAGAAGCATTGCCTGTATCTCAGCGTTTTACCACATTCAAATGATTTACAGGTTTTCCTTGTCGCCACATAAAGGGGACTCCGACGGAAAAGAGGCGGAAACTGAAGATGGACGGTTGCAACTTATCAGAGGGAATCCCCACCTGCTGTCCTCGTGGTCCGGGCTGCCCCTCTACGCCCATCGCCCCCTTTTCTCCCTGCGGATATCGGAAAGGTACAAGTTAGTCACCGTTTTCTGATCACGAGAACGTACAAAGTTTAGAATTATTTCAGTATTTTATTATGTAGCAGTCTGAGTAACGAGTACACACTAACAATAATGGATTTTCTACTACTACTACACACTACACATGCTACAACAATAAATAAATTAAAAGCTATATAGTTAGTTAAGTTATTAGTTATAGTTAGTTAAGTGATAGTCTCGTTTGTTGGTTTGTTTGTTTGTTTTTCGTGAGCAGGGGTAGTTTTGCTTTGTCTTTGTCCTCGTTTGGACCTCTTTCTTGTTTCTTTTGTGGTAATATTCTATTTTAGGGCTGATATAGGCAATCAGGATATGAAAAGCAGTCACACTATACCTCGTTTGAAAGCTTAAATTGCCCCCAATTCAGTCATACATGTATTTTACAGGCTAAGCAAGCCCCAAATGTGTAGTCAATATTTTGCTGACTACCTTTTTAGGTTGCCTGTGATATTGTGGCACACTTGAATGCAACAATGCCTAGATTGATACGATTGAATAAGAAGATAAGACTGACAAAGGGTTCAAAAGGTTCAAATACTTACCTTTAAAAGTGTTTTCAAAATTGATAACTTTATTTCTATGATTGAAACCTTGCTATAGTGATACATATTTCACAATAGGCTGTTTGGGAGGTTTAAATACATTATATTCGGCTTACATATCGGCTATCTGTCTTTCCAACCCCCTTCATATTGGTATCGGATCCCAAAAATCCATACCGGTCAGGCCCTAGTATTTATGCATTGGCACTTTTATTTGATTGTTGATGTTTGACTGTGTTTATGTCTGAATAAAAAATAATAGTCTGTAAGTCTAAATGTATTACAAATTTAGTATAATGCATATATAATTGAGTGCCTGAATTTTGATCAGAGTTTTGCAGAGTTTGTGTGTGGACCAATGAGATGAGCTTCCCCGTGTACAGGGACCGAGGAGGGCCTTTCCAGTTCAGTCAGGAGGGGAGGGGGAGGTTGTTTACTTTTTAAATTTCTCTCCTCACTTTGCAACTTTAATATGACTACAGCGCAGACCTCTTCCATTGCTCTCTGCCATCGCTCTGCTGTCATAGAACATTGAATACTAAAAGTAAAGAATAATAACACAAATGTGAACATATAAGAATAAACAGAGCTGTATGAGCGCTTCTCGCCCTTCGAGATGACTCCTGTGATGAACAAAAATAAATGCATCGATTGATTCTCTCTGTATGTGTGAATATGAGTGGATACCTTGACTCCTTGATAGCCAGGAATACCCTCAAATCCTTTTCCTCCTTTAACCCCCTGGAAAGACATCACATTACTAAAGCGGTACATGCATTTATTTTGCCATCGTGCCGCAAACAAACCCACCACTTCTCCTTGTTTTCCAGTCTCCCCCATGGCTCCCGGTGGTCCACGAACTCCCTGCAATTATCGTCACAATGTGGACATTACGATCTGTAAGTTCTCTATAAAGTTACACAACAGGCTGCGCAGAAATCCAATGAAAGGCCCATAACTTTGGCTAATTGTCTAATTAAACTGAGCTAAAAGAGCGAGACTTACCTTAAAGCCAGCTGCGCCTTTTAATCCCTTCAAGCCCTGAGGACCTCGGTCTCCCTGTAAATACAACAATGACTTGTTACACTGAACATGTTCTGACGACAGTGATTATATGAAGTTCATGAATACCACTTGGCCCCAAAGTCCCCTCATTCCTTTCTCTCCTTTGATTCCTTGTTCACCCTGAGGACACGTGTAAAAGATTTTAATCATGCATTTTCTAAACAAGTCAAAAGAAAAATTGATTGTACCTTTTGCCCAGGTTCACCAATATTTCCATAGTCTCCGGTGGCACCTCTGATGCCCTGCAAGA
Source organism: Lesueurigobius sanzi (assembly GCA_900303255.1). NCBI lineage: Eukaryota > Metazoa > Chordata > Actinopteri > Gobiiformes > Gobiidae > Lesueurigobius > Lesueurigobius sanzi. Next base: position 3,591 of record OMNZ01028567.1, on the reverse strand, counting down.
TAAGTACAGCATTGTTGGATTTCGTTTCAAACTGGACGCTCCTTCAATATCCTACAATAACGTATTAAAATAGAAAAGCATAGGGTCAAATTCTTATTCTTATTCATGCTCTTGTTAACTTGGTATTTGATGTGTTTTTAATGTTTAATTGTTGTACACACACTCACACATTCACCCAGACATACCACGCCATGTGAGTTAAACAAAGCATGTGCCTATGTTAATCCTGCCTATTGTACGCTGTATGTTAACTGTATTGTACAGCACTGTCTTGTCCCTGTATGGCCAGCACTAAAGGCAAATATTATTAATAAGAAAGAAAAATAAGTAAGAAAGAAATATGAAACATTAAAAAACAATATTTCACAGTAACATATGTATTCAGACCATAACAGCTGCAGACCCATTCCAGTAACAAGTACACATTTTAGCTACTTTTACTTTTGCTTCACCATATTTTAGAGCCTGTATCTGTACTTTCTACTCCACTACATTTTTAAAATTGGGTTAAAAGTAAAAGTATTTTATTTTCAAAGTGACCTCTCTACGACGAACTGGTTTAGTCCCAGTTTAGACTTGGGTTAGTGGTTTATTCGTTTAGACCTGGTATGGACCTGGATTAAACCTGTTTTAGACGTTGTTTAGTCCTGGTTTAGACCTATTTTTGACCTGAGTTACTCGTTTAGACCTGGTTTGATTCAAAGAATACAAAAAAAATCCAGCACAGTAAACTCTTAAAAATACTTTTACTTTTTACTTATAAAGTACTTTTTACAATGGATACTTTTACTTAAGTAGAAATTCTTGGTCCTGTATCTGCAATTTTACTTAAGTAGGAATATTGACTACTTCTTCCACCACTGACTGGAAGTTAATGTCTGCGGTAAATTGCATTTGCTGCCCATGATACATAAAAGTACAGCTTCTGTATAGGCTAAATTGAGATATATATAATATTCAATACAATAATAACTAATACCTGTAGTATAGTATAGTATAGTCAGTATATACATATGAACTGCATGTGTTGTTCAGGCTTAGGTTACCGCGTACCACTGTGCTGTCTGTTTATTTATCCACCTAAAACACACTGCTTTCCTAAGCCGTGTCAACTTGGCCAGAGGTTTAGGGTTAAAGCTGGTTTGGTAAAGGCCCTGACCGTGAATTTTACAACATTTCTTTCGTTCTGATGCGTCTAGGACCACCCACAACACAAGGCAGGCGGAAACCAATGCTATCTGTGCCAGGAAATGCCCTCCTCAGATGCCAGCAGGAGAGGAGATAAACATATTGGGGCTCCATGATTCACAAGCTGGCAGGAGGTCCAAAGTCCAAGCCTTATACAAGACAGATGTGCTGTGCCAGATGAGCTACAGCTGCTGGCGGCCCATGAATATGTAGCATGTAGGGCTGCGGACATGTGCTGTGACTAAAAGCAGTGATGGGGGGCACAAATGTTAAATATAAAACAAGGCATGCACCACTGTTTTGGTACGCGGAAACACAACTGGAATAGATTAACACGTGATAAATCTAAAGTGGAAATTACCAGCTGCTGCTCAGTGGAGGATAAAACAGAACTATATTTTTAATTCGGTGATCATGGAAAACAGACTTTCTCTGGACTGTTAATTTCTCAAGCTGATCCTTTTCCCACTTTTTAGACAATGAAATCAATCAATGCATCTGCATCAACTTTGCGAATCACACCGGCTGATTTCACACCGTATGCGAACTGGTGCCTTTCATTAGCAGACTGGAGGAGGATTTGGGCACCGTCAGCACGCATTGGTTTTCCTGTGTATGTGGGATTCATTACATTTGGCTCCGTTTCTGCCGAATGGAAAAGCAAAACCGTTACAAGCGCTATGATCGCGAGCCATGTGTTTGAATTTTGTCCTATATGGCCAACCATGTTTTGAGGTTCAATTTGAGATTTCCGAACTGTGCAAAACAAATTTATTGTTACATCCGCACTTGGTTTATGTTTCTCTCAGATTTGCCGCATAAATCTTTTGCAGCGCCGACACGAGATGCGAAACTATAAAAAGAACCCCAGTGTTTACTATCGCTAAGTGCTGCTGTTCCCAGCTCTGTTTCCATCCTGTCCGCTCTGTGTTGTACAAGCCATTTTCCACAGCTCACTGCAGTTTTACAATGTAATCCACCACAGATGAGGAGATGTTACTTTTTTTTTTGCAACACACAATGCTCAACAGCGGAGCGTCTCAAACTGTGGTGCAGATGCAGGTAGTTCTCTTTAGAGTCTATTGTAGTTGTGTCCTGATCTAGTGTAATCCTGGTTTAGTTGGTCCTGGTGAATAATTTGTTTAGTGGTGGTTAGATCCAACTGTTCTGTGTAAAATCCTTTTCCTGGTGTTCTGATTTATGATTGTTTTAGACCTGGCTTAGCTCTGACGTAGGAGCACGTAAGCTGGTTAGATAAACATGTTTCTTTGTATAAGATGTCATTTTAAAAGCCAAATATTTTCTATAGAGAGTTATGCTGTAAAAGGTATACGTAGATTTTCTTTATTTACCCAGTTTCCCAGTCTTCCATGGTCTCCTGGCTCTCCGGGAAGACCTACATGACCCTGTGCAAAATAAAAACATAAATCTAACTAACCCGAGTGAAAATGTGCATTTACGCCAATATTTTAGCATAGACATACACTCACCTTTGGCCCTGGAGGCCCCTGGATTCCAGGTTGCCCGTGCATGCATTTGCATGATGCTCCTCCAGCTGTCAAACCAATCTCAGCGTAGCCTCCACACTGACATGAGAACAACTGTTATAACAAAAGGCACTGATGCGTGAAACACAATGTTGTTCAGTACTTAGTGCACGTACAAGCTCACAGCAGCCCTCCGTGTAGGCTTTCTCAGGGTCACATGACACCTCCATCTGCTGAAGGTCCACCTGCAAAGCACAAGTTACAATTTAAACCCCAGTTAGGTACAGTGTTAACCAGAACAGCTGTGGGGTACTGAAATGGTAGTGTTGGATGTAGTAGTAGTAGTTGCTTTGATAGAAGTAGTTGTAAGTGGCAACAGCAATATTCAGGGTTAGTCTAAGTACATATAGGTTGTACATGTACAGTGAAGAAAATAAGTATTTGAACACCCTGCTATTTTGCAAGTTCTCCCACTTAGAAATCATGGAGGGGTCTGAAGTTTTCATGGTAGGTGCATGTCCACTGTGTGAGAGATAATCTAAAAAGAAAAATCCAGAAATCACAATCTATGATTTTTTAACAAATTATTCGTGTGATACAGCTGAAAATAAGTATTTGAACACCAACGTTAATATTTGGTAGAGTAGCCTTTGTTTGCAATTACAGAGGTCAAACGTTTCCTGTAGTTCTTCACCAGGTTTGCACAGACTGCAGGAGGGATTTTGGCCCACTCCTCCACACAGATCTTCTCTAGATCAGTCAGTTTTCTGAGCTGTCGCTGAGAAACACGGAGTTTCAGCTCCCTCCAAAGATTTTCAATTGGATTTAGGTCTGGAGACTGTCTAGGCCACTCCAGAACCTTGATATGCTTCTTACGAAGCCACTCCTTGGTTTTCCTGGCTGTGTGCTTTGGGTC
>OMNZ01028565.1:0-11373 GCA_900303255.1 Lesueurigobius sanzi | reverse complement strand
TTTCTATTTCTATCTATTTGTAACAGACATTTCATCTTGAAAGGCAAGTTATATTAACAATAGAATAGAGAACAACAGGCTGAACAGATGTCTGATATGTTAACGTAACATATCAGTTATTCATATAACTATAGCATAAATAATCAGTGTGAAATTAGATATTTTAATATATAAGTGGTAGATGTTTATTATTGGTATGGAATGGGTACTTTAATGTGTTACTTTCATAACTAAGTAGCACAGTAATGCTACCCAACACTGCACATTAGTTACCACCTTGTACACCTTTGTTACACCCTGTACTTTAATGTGTAATTACTTTCTTGTTACCTGTACCTACACATGGAACTGCAGGTTGTAATCTAAAGTGTTAACAAAAGTGTTTACAAATTATTGTCATTATCATAACTACTAACTACACAGAGCTTTACTACTGGAGCTCTGTTTATTTGTTTGTATCTATTATTAGCTGTAACAAGTACAGGGCCTACTTTAGGTACAACAGCCAGGTACAAGCTCACTATGGAATCACAATAAGACAAGTATTTCACAACAATTGTTCTAATGCCTGGTCCACTGATTGATGACTGGACCGACTGGTGCAAACAAGGGACAGATTTGGCTGCGCTCCATAATCTTTAAGGGCCCATGCAGCAGCCGAGCCTAAGCTATGACAATAGTACAATCGTACAGACATTTGTGTGCAGCACTGGGCTTTGGTCTGCTGCAGGTCTTGTTACAGATCTGTTTTCTTTCTCCCTGGTTTGTTTCTGTGTCAGTCCCTCTCCCTGCAGCCCCTCCCCCCTTTCCTCTCCCTCTTCCTTTCTCCCTCCCCCACTCAGAGATGGTTTGAGGTCAAGCGCTCACGTGTCTGTGTCTCCTGCTACAGCATGTGGGCTCCAAATTCCAGTGAGCCAGCGTTTCAAATGACATGTTTCCTGGCTCCAGGAGAGAGTGGAGCATGCACAGGAACGCTCACAATTATATTGTTGAGTTCTTGGCTGGGAGGACAGCCATTCTATCAAACACACTGTGTGACACACCTTTGGCACCGGTTCAATATAAGACACAGATTGGTCTGTTGACTCAGGCTCCGTAAACCACATAAACACAGTCAGCTCCTCCTCACGCTCTTCAATCACAGCGTCCAAGTCCATTTTAAAATGTATAAACCTTGAATCTCTCTCATTTAAGGCGAAACGACTACATAATAACTATTGTACTAGTTCTGCTTGTAGACCTCATTCTCAGGCCATTTTAGTTATTGCAAGAGATTACTACATTGAAGACGAAGACTCTTAACTCCAGCTTCTCGAATCATGAACTTAAATGAAGCACAATCAGACAAAGCTCCTGGAGAAATGCTGTTTTTCGCTGTTGTAATGGCCAGTCAAAGTGATATGAACATTAACGTAAACCCTATGCTCCAGTAAAGCACAACAAAACACAAATATTGATTTCAAAACTATTACAGCTCATTATGGCTTAATGTATTAAATAAATCAATGTAGTTTGTGTGACAGGCCTGCAAGAAACTATTATACACAGAATTTACAGGCCTGTGTAAAGCACTAGAGAACATTTAAAGAGAAAGACTAAGCTTGAGAACCAAGCAAAACACTGCCACTTCAAATAGTTAAAAACAATTGGTGCCAAACAAGTGTTCATTTTGTCGACTTCAATATTTAGTCATAATCTTAGTCCAAGTAATATTGTTGCTTGCTGTGACTAAAACTAAATTAAAAGTAGTTAACGAGACTAAAACTACAGTACGAGTCAAATCTCCAGATATTTTTGTCGACAAATAAAGACAAAACAAAATTGAAAACAGGGGACATACGATGACCTTTCGATGAACATTTAATACGGCTCAACAAGCAAGTCTGGAGCTTTGTTCATGTGGGGAAGCTTCACGGAGCAGTGAATGTGACTTAACAAGTTTCAATATAATAGAATTAATGTGAAGTTAATTTTAGAGTTAGACAAAATTAAAACTTTAGTTGACTAAAAAGAATTGTTTGTTCACACCAGTTACATTAGTCGATAACTTGACGCCATTTATATATATTATAATAACAAATAGGTATCTGTTTAAACACATCAAAATGCATAAACAGACATTAATTAATGATAAAAATAGATGATGATCCTGTGAGAAATGATCCTATAACAACAACCCCTGGTCCACACATTGGACCCTCCTGTAAATTCTCGTCATAACTATTCTACCTGTGGAAAGCTCATGATTAACCAGAGGTGTGCTCGCAGCTGAACCCAGAGCTCCATCAAGTCCAAAGTTCACGTCAAGTCTCAAACCTCGTCCATTCAGAAATCCGCAGTGGAGTCCCCAGAACGAGACCAGTTCGCCAGTCCAACCCCAGCACTCAGGTGCCGAGTAAATCAGCTTCATTGCTTTCATTTGAATTATGATTTAGATTCGATTGAGATAAATCTAATTCGGAGGTAATTTTCAGAATGACTTTGTTTAGTCAGTGTCATTCTCTGAAAAGTGTAAACAGAGCGTGGGAGTAACAGAAGAGCTGTGCAGACGGGCGTGTGCTCCAGTCTAACAGTGTGTGTGTTTGGCAGCCACAGACATATGTTGTGAAGGTCAAATTTCAGTATAGAACCAATCAATGGAGGCTGCAACAGCACTCCCTCTGCCTCTACCCTCCACTCACAGTATAGGGAACATGCGCCAAACACCAGGAAACAACCTGTATCTCAAACAGACCCACAAAATGCCAGTAGCATGACTGGAGGAAGGATAGATAGCTGATACTTTTACCAATTATATTCAGATATTTTTTTCAATGTTTGCAATAAAAGAGTGTACAAAATCTGAAACTGCGCTGCATGCTGGACTGTAGCAAGATCTGAATGTTCAGTCTCTCGTAATGAATCCATCTTGAAACGCTGGAGCTGATACATTCAGGCTCAAATCCTCTAGTGGATTGGACCAATGTATTGCAGTGAATGGGAGGGTTTTACATTTGCCACAACAGCAAGCATTTTTATCATTACAGCAGCAAAATATCCCCCAAACGTCTGTCTTCTTCATGAACGGTTTACACCTCACTGCGCTGATGTTATTTGCACTGTAATAATCGGACTTAACTTATGCAAAACCTTTACTACTTGGACATGGAACAGTCAAATAACTCCAAACCCTTCATGCCTGTACAGTGTAACCAAAGCGATATTTTAAAGCTAACTACCTAATTTCTCCCAAACAAAGGAAGAGTAAATTCATTTCTACACATTTTGCCCATGTATACAGCTTAGGCAGAAAACAAAGCAGGATGGAATGTCTTTTTTCCCACAAATCGCTGCGTTTTCAAGTGTTGCCGACAAATACACCATAAAAGGATCAAACAAAACCCTGTCCTAAGCATTTTAGGCAGTTCATCGACAGGCTGGGGACAATGCCGTCATTCGACCTGGAGCGGAGGAGGCCGATCAGCCACCGAGGCTCCCTCATGGTTTGGTTGTCTATTCTTGTAATCAAGATCTGATCAATAAAGATACTAATACAGGTTTCACAAAGTCAGTGCTGCCGTTGAGTCAAAATGTCACAAGAGCAATGCACACACTGTGATTTTGATGAGATATACAGTACCAGGGGAAGGCAACCACTAGTTCACTATCAAACTGTAGTCTGTAGCTCTGTACCTTGCAGGTTCGTGGCTGGGTTTGAGCTTCCCAACATCAAGGGTTTACACCTTTATCTTGTAACAAAGCCTAAAAACGAGGGCTACGCAAATAATCACAACAGAAACAAAATTGCAATTTGAAGGGTTATAATGGGCAAATCACACAGACTACAGCCATTTAGGCACAAAAAAACTGAAACTGAAATCTTGATATTAGTTTAGCAGTTTGTATTTCAGTCTCTTCTCAAATGTTTAAGCTCCAGGATAGATTTAAAAAGTCCCCGAGAACCAAATCTTGCCCTCACTGTCTTGCATGAGTGGATTTGGTACTGTGGAAACTTCCATGCACCTATCTAACATCCCCGCCCCCAGCCCCTCCTACCCAGCTCAGGCCTGGACTCTGGCTCCTCACTCATGCTCATATAGCTAGCTTTTCTTCGCTGCCGTTGTGCCAACATTTTCCAGCTAATTTTAATTTCTAGATTATTAAAATGTCGTAACAAAGAAGATGCTTCTTTGGATGTCAAGGAGAAGTTTCCAGTTTCCAAGTGAGGACACAATGGGAGATAAGTGGGAGAGCAAAAAGGCTGGAGAATTTGTGTGGAAATACAATACTCAGTCCAGAGTCAGACCAGACTTTATTACAAGATGCATTCCATAAATCAGAGTCTGTGCTGAATTTATCCAGCGCTAAATGTTCCATCAAATCCAGCAACTATAAAGTGCTGAGGAAAAGCTTTTAAAAGAGGTAATGTATCCCATGTCCATATGGAGCAACATTTAGCGGCTGCTGTTGGAACTAATATCCAATATGCTATCTTAGCAAGTTAGCGCAAGCTCATCACCAATCTAGTTGCAGTGAGGCTACTGCAAAATGAGGCCTATCTACTTGGAACAATAAGTTATCATCTAAATACTATTGAAAAATACAATACAGGCAATGAGGAACTTTTGGACATGGGTTGTGATTATGTACTAGATTGTACAATGAGGACATATTCCATTTCCATTTTAATGCATTCAAGTGAGAAGAAACAAATCACATAAAGCCTTAAATACGTGATAAAGTAAACTTGTGTCGGTTCTTTATATCGGTGAGTACGCAAATCAAAGTACTCGTACTTGTATCAGTTTGAGAAAAAGTGGTATTGTGGATCCCTGGGCAAAATGGTAACATTTGAGCAGTGTAATGTGCATCGAGAGGCTTTATTAAAAGCTCTAGTAACTACTTCAATTGTATATGCTAAATATGCTAATGATGATAATGATCCCAACATGTGTCTCAAACAAAACACACGCTACAATATTCTCTTCATGTCGGCGTCAGTAACAGGGCTGTGCAAATGTTACTCACCATGAAATGCTTTCTTCATGTTTGTTTTCTGTGAGACATGTTAGCCATAACACTGTTTTGGGGACGTCTACACAATAACTTTTGTTTTAGGGAAGGTCTGGGCTTTAGACTGGAAATAAATCACCCGTTCCTATTTTTAAGTCATTTTAGATCAGTATTGCCTGTTTCAATGATTCAAACAGAGCCATTTTGTATCAATGGGGCAACTCGAAAGCAGCAACACTAGAAGAAACTCACAAGACACAATAAGAAAATCTTTACTGCCTCGGCTACAAGAGTTAACTTGTTTAATTGTGGCCTGCATTCCATCGGAGACACGTCAAAATGAGCAGCTACTCCGGGGCTCCAGCAGCACTTACAGGAGCACAGAGCATTCACCGACTTCATTCACAGTTTCGAGCAGCGGAGTCCAAAGTGGTCAACATGCAGTGAAGAGAGAGAAACGTTGACGACAATATGGAGCATTTACTGTTATAGTTAATAGAAAATCAGTGAGAAACATCAATAATTCTCCCATTTACGGATGTTAATAATAAAGTAAATGTGTGCTGAAGGGCCCCCCAGCTCTGCCCAGTCACTGCGTTGTGACTATAGACTACAGAGGTATAAGATGGAGCTGGAGCAGAGCACAAACTGGTGCTGCTGCAGTCTTATAGAAAAAGCGGCTATCTGGTATCACGCTGTGCAACTCCTGTCTCTGAAATACATGAACTATTTGCACATCATCTCTGAATTAAACATTTTAGACTTGGATCGACTCAAACAGATCACGGGCTGCAGGGGCACACCTTTGAAAAGTCCAATTGTATAATTTTACACCTCCTCTGGGTTTTCAGAAACATGCCTCGTTCTCTTCAATACAACTGTGTACAACAACAAAAAGAAAAAGTAGTGTTTTAGCGGCAGTTTGTAGGCTCAGAACTAGCTGGTGTGTGTACATGAATTCTTTGAGCACTGACACGACCAAGAGCGCTGCCATCTGGAATCAATTCCCTTCCATTTGTGTAGAATAAAAGAAGCAGAGGAGAGCAGCGGAGGGTGGGACCTGCACACACTTACACAGGCCGCTCACACATGGACAAAAGCCACACTGTACTCACTGTACTACTTTGTACAAGTACTGCACTGGGCTACACTGGACCGCACTATACTTCTTCCCTGCTGTTTAAAAGGAAATATTCAAACTGGTGTTGGTTTGGTGGGACGCCATCAAATCAAATCCCACTGAAAAGCCTCAACAAACCAAACATTATTAAGAATCCACTGTATCATCCCTTAAAGGATAACTTTGACATAAACAAAACAACAAAACTACATTGTATTGCAGGTAAAACAGGACAATACAACATGGTCTGTGTAGGAGCTTCTATTTTAAGCCTTAAGTTCAGCAGTACCTATCATGACACAACATAAACCAGCAAATGCCACTCGATACTGATTTGAACCAGACTCACTATCCATTACGCGTGTCATCATTCAGTGAAAGCTAATGCTAACTGTTTTAGCCTCCTGTGCTTCTCACAACAGAACTGCGACACAAAACACACAACAAGATGATCAACAAAGCAGAGTAATGTCTGCTCTGGTGCTTTATCTGCAGGCCACGGGCTGAGCGCTGGACGAATGTCAGCCTTTGACGGAGTTTACAAAGCTATTAAATTGTCTCAAGAAGGGGATACAGACCGTCAAAAGAGGTAATCTAACAAGGGGGAATGCTAACACTCAGCCGTATGAAAACCAACCACATGTTACCAGTGGATCTGTAAAATTCAAATGGTCAGATTTAAAACACATGCACGCCAAGAAGACACTATGAGAAGTACATTAAAAACAAATAGAACTGTCCAACTTTGATTCTTCCATCAGAACATACATACAGAACACAAAGTAGAATAATTAACTCAGAATAAATTACAGACTTGCATATTTTAGGAAACTGTTGCATAAAGTTAAGTTTATTTCCTCTTAATTTTGTAAGATCTGAGTTGGTTCTTTACCTTCTTTCTTCTATACATCATTCAGTTTAAGTATTTCCTCAAATAATTCATGAACACAGCTGCATTGCACACACAGCTTTCTTATCATACTCTGCAAAGGCAATTCTTTCAAGTGGAGCCTCCAAATGAGCAGAGTAGAGTAAAGTTCTAACGCTTAAGGTGACAAGGTGCTTACTGTGGATAAGTGAACACAGCACCAGGCCGTCTCTTCAATCATGAGCCTCCATATACAAGTATAACACAGAAATGACTCCTGTCACGTAAAGTTAAATATTTTAAATAGCCAAAAAGTTGGTCTTAAACTCATGCTTCTAAGACCTAAACCCACATTTTCATCAAATTGAAGACAAGACTTAAAATCTTTTGAGACGCCAGGCAGGTCGTGAATACGCTGAATGCTGCAGTAAACAACAAAAAAACACAAATTAATAAATGAACGAAATCCTGCCTTTCTGTAAACAAGCCAAAAGGGAGAATGACATTGTTCCCGGCTGTATGCTCAGCCACAGCTCTATAAATGTGAGGAGCACGAGTTCAGGTGCAAAAACTACACACTCTGTTGTTTTATCAGACGGCCACTAAAATAAACTCAGCGCCTTGTTTCTTCTTTAATACTTTGCCAGATCTATTTTCTCACAACAGCCTGAATGAAAAGTAAAGAAGACTACGCAGAGCTCATGCATCATTGTATTATAACAGAATATTATTAAGTCAACAGTTACAATTTAATAACTAACGTTTAAATTAGATTTGTGCATCCAATTAGTAGAGCCACTTTTGAAATAACTATAATTATGCAAGTTAATATTTCACCCAGAACTACATTTTCTATGTGAGCCAAAGGTGAAGAGAAAGCTCATTTGGCCTGGTTTAGTAATGAGGATCATGAATGAAACCAAATGCACAGATATGTGAAGCAGTTAGCGTTAAACCTGTGGAGCTGGTTGGAGCAGACAGCGCTGCAGTCTGGCACTGAAGGAGTTAAGCAGCGAGCCATGCTAAACTCAAAGGAACCGTGTTCACGTGGCTAAGCCGCTGTTGCTATGGGAGAGAGGCCAGACAGAGCAGAAAGAAGGGCTCTCTCTCCTCCACTCGGCACGGCTCTGTGGCACAGCAATGAGTAATGACTGCACACCCCCTTCATTTTTCAAATAGCATTCACTCTCTCTCTCTCTCTCTTTCATTTCAGCTTCCCTTCATCTGCCCATCTCTCCATTCTGAGGCTGTATGTGAGAGCAGAGAAGCAGCACTGCAGCACTCTGTCCTGTCTGAGCACAAGAGCCCAAGACAGCTCCTCCGATTAGAAGTGCACAACATGCCATCACCACCACAATCGCTCCATTTTACCAAATGTAATCAGGAAAGGTCTAACATTTGACAGCAGAGTGGGCATGACAAGAGGAAACAGTCAAAGTTGAATGTGACTGGGTGATCCCTGTGCTATGAACCTGCTGACTCCTGTCGACCCATGACAGCAGCTCATGCACACGGTGCCACTTCTTTCAATAAAAGCACTGCTGTGAAGGAAGTTTGAGACAGATATTCCTCATCCATGAGTCACAAGCATCTTTTCTATTGATACAAATCTCCACGGAAGCAATTATTTAGGAATACTAATGTGAAATCATGTACGATAAGGCTCTTGATAGACTGAGAGCCACAATGTATCCTGAATATGGCAAGTCTGATCTGCGGTTTGTCAGTAATTCACAATGGTCAAGTCTGTGTCTTCAAATGGCTGAGTTTATTGCAAACGTCTGTCTGTGTCTGAACACTTGTCACAAACTACAGAAGATCAAAGATATTGTGCTGATGCTGGGCACATGACTCCAGTCTGCTCCTGTCAGTGCTAATCCTCACTTATGAAGCCATGCTTTAAACAAACACAGGTAAAGCTATTGCTTTACTCAAGACTGATTATGGACATTATTACCAGACCACAGCTGTCAGTCACAGGCCCAAGCCATCCCCAGACTTTAAGTTGAGTCTGAACTCTGCACCAGTTACTCCTCAGTGAGCTGTTAGTCTATAACTATATCCTCAGAGTCTCCTGTACAGTACGGTTTATCTCTTTTCCTCACAACACCATCACAACTAATAACGCTAAATCAAGCATACTCTCTTATCAGTGCATTGTTGAAACTTTTCCCACAACTATTCAATAACTCAACAGCGTTCTTACAACTAAAGTGAGTTTCTGATCAGTTTTAGTTTGTGCATTTGTGAATAGGATGTGTTTTCTGATGAATGTCCATATTCCCTCAGGCAGCTGCCTCCAACCCCAACCATGTCCTCGCCTCAGGTTAGACTTAAGCCACAGCTCTATGCTCTTTTCTACTTCCTTTCAGTCTCAGTTCTCCCCTAAAAAGATACACATTTTGTGATAAAAGGCCTATCTGACAGATAAACGTTGCGTATGGATTAGATGGTTCTTTCTCTGGACAATCTTGGGAGTGCTTTCCACTCAGTGACCGAGTCACGCTGAAGCTGAATGAATGAAATAAACTGGGCGTGTCTTGTCCTCAAAGTGCCTTGTTCAGGGCTTTGTCTTCTGACAGGTGTCTCTCACTCCGCCCACTGTCGGTTGCAGAGCGGCGAGCACTCACTACAGTCTAATGCAGAGTACCATCCATGGCTCTGCTTTGTAAAGGTCAAAGACCACAGATATCACATCAGTGTCATGATATCTTTGTCTATTACTGGGATTGTCTTCATCACACACTGCCACATAAGTCATCATCATTATCTGCTTCATGGCAAGAGGCTGAAAAGTCTAAACTTATTGGGTGACAATATGTTTTTAGGCCAACATGACAGTGCTGTATGCTATATTCAACATTTATTTTCCACTTTCTTTGAGTTCCCTGACATTTTCCCATGCAACAATCATAGGATTGTTCCTCCAAACCCTGGAGATTGATTAGTGGAAAATGTAAAAGAACTTTAGGAAAAATTACAAAGAATAGTTACTGCCAGCTGACATCACAACAGCAGCAGAAAACCAGGCTCAGCCACAAACACTGCAGCACTGGGTCGACCCACTGTTCCCTGAGAGAAACATCCCAAAATACTTCAGGCACCAGGAAAAACAGTGAAGCTTTCCAAACAAACCCACAGAGAGGCCCAGGCTGGAGCAGCGGCCACAAGCCTGTACTACAGAGCAGCTCATGTGTCCCAGAAATCTCCCTCCTCACGCAAAACCAAACATTCAATGGTTAACCCTGGGTTTCTCTGTGCACCAGGGCTTCATATAAAACTGCCACTAAATGTTCCTCATCAGTCAGTACAATATAAACATCAACAACAAAAGAAACAGGCACTTAATACACGCTTCTGCACCCCATGCTCTGTACACGGACTGAAAAAGTATCCATTAAAACATAAAAAATACTGCACACTCATAATGAACAGATGAAGGTTGGTGATAGAGACAAAAACAAAACAAATATCAGACATTCTGATGACCATCAAAGTCTGGAGGAGACCAGACAAAAACATATGACTAAAAGTTTAAAAGACTATTTTACAGTATGTTCAATTCATGAAAAGTAAAAAGGACAAAGCATAACATTTTATTTAAATCCTTGTTCAACAGAGACACAATATAGACCAAATCCTTCTGTCCCGTGGCCGAACGGTGCACACCTAGAATAAACTTTACCCCTCCACTGGACAAAGTGATGAGAAATGTTGAACAATCGCCTGGTTATTAACCCTGTGCTGCAGCTGGAAATTTGCGAGATCTGGATTTTTTCTCGCGTATAATCCATCTGGAAAGGAATGGAATCAATCGTCTGGGCTCAGATATCCAGGGCCCAGTATTTCAAAACTTTGAATCCGGATAATAATGATCCAGATTTCCAAATCCTCTGATTCAAATCCATGGATCTGAGATTGATATCCCGGTATTTCAAAACGTTGCAGGATTGGATTAAAATTATCCTGATCCTCTAGGATAGGGATTTCCAAATCCGTCCCTCCTACTCCTACTACTCCTACATAGACAGGAAACAGGAAGTGATACTGAACATGTCAATCAACAAAATTGTACAACTGCCCCACGTCCTCACTGTCATCATTTACCATAAATAATAAAAAAATTAATGAATTGTAAGTTACTTAAGTGTTAAATGAGTGAGGAGAGCTCATTCATCAATGCTAGATCTGTTGTTTGTTTTTGCTATACACTCAAAATGGCTGATGAGGAAAAAGAGTCAACACTTGGCAAGGGGATCCTTTCTATCCATAAATTAATATTGTAATTTACTATTTTCAATCTTAACATCATCAGCTATGACTCTTGATTAAACTAATAATTTCGTCAAAACAATGTTGAGACCTTGGTTACAGACTTCAAATCTTAGAGTGA
>OMNZ01028564.1:0-13848 GCA_900303255.1 Lesueurigobius sanzi | reverse complement strand
CACTTTTAATGTAATTAGTTAATGATTATATTTGTTTTATTGATTGATTTTATCTGCTTTTTATTCTATTTTTATGCATGCCTTATAGTTCTATCCTTTTTATTTTTCCATAGTTTATTATTTATCTTTATTACAAGTTTATGTTTCATGTTGCACGAGTACACCAAAGAAAATTCCTAGTCTGTGAAACCTTCATTGACAATGGCAATAAACTCTATTCTGATTCTAATTTTATAATAAATAATACATGAAGCAAAAGAGATTCCTACTACTAAATCACTGGACTGTTTTCAATATTACTGAGGCAGTGAATAGCAGCACCTCAGTCATTCCACACTCTCTATGGGAACTCTTAACACAAGCAACTAACTCAATTGCATCCTGAGGCTGGGACAGTAATGAGCTGAGATCATTACACCAATTACTTTAACTTAGATCACACTTGGCTGTGACCGTGCGCTGAGCTATGGCCAGTATAATTGCAGACTGGGAAAAGAGGATGAACATAACAAAGGGGTTTTGATGTGGAGATGGGAAATGTCCAAACCTAAATTTGGAGCCACCCGATTGTTGCGGATTGGGTCAGTAGTTCAAAGCCAGACCATCGAGTCCAAACCACTGCTTGCACTTGACAAGTTCATGGATGGTTATCGTGACAGGTATCGGACTAAAATTCAGGGACAACCGAGTTTCAACCAACACACATTAAAAAACTTGAACAGAATTGTTTGTTTATGAGCTAATTATTGAGAATTCATATGTGGACTATTTAATTTGTGATATTAGTGCATTACAATAGCATAATGATGTATCCTATTATAAAGCAAACATATTAAGCCATAGTTTAGAGCAGGGGTGCCTAAAGTGGGGCCCGCGGGTCAAATTCGGCCCTCCAAGGGGGTTCATTTGGCCCTTGACATGGTGCTTAGATTTGTAAGAAGTAATTCATTCATTTGTGACTGAATAGACTGTCAATAGTTACCAAAGACATCAAAACACATTTGTTTGGCCCTTCACCTACTAATTTCGACCCTTCATAGCTTATTTTGGCCCTTCATGGAAAAATCTTTGGGCACCCCTGGTTTAGAGTCACTACCTTTCAGGGAAGTCTGGTGTTAGTACCAAGCCACCAAAGCAATGTTATTATTGCCATCTAGTGGACGAGCCTAAATAAGGTTTCTGTGCTCAAATTGAAAAAATAAGTTTGATAGAGTAAACAAAAAAATGTTGTCGAGTTTACCTTTTTGGGGTCGTCATAGAACACTCCGATGAGGGGCAACTTTGGACCAATACTGTGAGATTCCTTTAAAACATGACCACAGTTCTTGTATGGTCCTTGAATAAACTTGTAAACAACGGTGATCTTCTTTATAGGAGGAGAACCCGTTAACACTACGACTTCTGAAAGCAGTCCCGAGTAAATCAAGTAGGTAGCGATTATAAAAATGATACATACAAAGCCAATGGCACACAAATGGAGCCAGTCTGGCATTGTAAGCTATTATTTCCTTCCTCGTTGGTTTTTGAACACCGTGTACTTTTGTTCCGATGCATTTGTCGTCAGGTGGGTTGTTTGATAATGTCGGCAGTTCATTAAAATACAAAAAAGTAAATTGTAGGCCCAACACTGTTAAATTAAAGCACATTAATCATAAATAGAAGTAGTAAGGGTTTTATTCAACGACTTCCTGGAATGTACCATTTTTGCCGGACAATCGGGGGGACATAAAACTATTATTTATTTATTTTTGCACATTTTGCTTTTTATTAGTTTTAAGAAAATTACGTATGTACTTGGTTTGTTTATTTCCCATTGCATAAATCAAGCACATCTATTTAATGCGTTTTCAATTCAGAGTTAGAGTATTATAATTGCACCCCTGTATAAATCTAATTATGGATTGGTCCAAGTGTATCAGAAAGGGCAAGGTATATCTTGTTTAGACCCGCCCATTCAAGGTTACGGACTAGTGATAATCAGAAAGTTCGTTGCTCTTTTGGGGCATAATATTTCATTTTCAGCAATGGCAGGGGCTGTAAGGAGGTTTTATGATATTACAGCTAGATTGCTGTCTGGAGAAACTTTGGGTTTCTCGGCACTGAAGGGAAAAGTCGTCCTGATTGAAAATGTGGCGTCTCTTTGAGGAACAACAACTAGGGACTACTCTCAGATGAACGAGCTCCACGCCCGCTATGGCCCCAGAGGACTCGTGGTTCTGGGTGTACCCTGCAACCAGTTTGGGCACCAGGTAAAGATGATCTAAAGTAGTGAGTGTAGGGAACCAAAAAGTTTGCATCCTCTCTTTAATTGTTTCAACATTGGATAGGCTAATTTATATCTGACTTCACTAATACCCATTGAAGTATGTAAAAACAAATATATATATAAAAAGCTTAAGAACTCACACAGCACATAGTTATATGTGACTGGAAAGAAATGGTTCCAATTTTGCTGAGTCATTGTGATGTGCATAAATGTATTATGCATAAATGTGTCACCACTTCTGTTATAAACGTTATAGTATACCAACAACGATGTGTTTTATAATTAATGATAATGTTGTAGGCAAAAATTCTTCAGTCTTCCTCTGTACTCTGTACGACTGAGAACCTACACTAATGATAATGTTAATAATTATTATAATGATGATGATGATTTGACCAGAGGTTTCGCTGGGGATATTTTTTCTCAGTCATTTTGAAGGACAGGGTTGTAAAAAAATCTAATTTATTCTTCATTAATTAATCTCTCATTATATACCTAGTATTATTTATGTAAGAAAACACAGATTACAGGATAAATGGATGCAAATCTAAATATAATTTGTGAGCAGAATCATGGAACATGAATTTAGAAACTACATTGTGTTAAAAAGGATGACGATGGCTTGATTTTCAATCCTTCAAAATGAAGGACAGCCTTCAAACTTTTCTGTCAGAACTCAAAATATTCTGTCATTGACAGAGAATTTTCAGTTAATGTAACCTTTATAATTTGTAATTTGACCGTATGTACCAGAATTTTGATTGATCGATGAGTAACTCATAATTATATTTCTAAATTCCCTCCCTTTGCAAATCTCAGCACCAATTCAGAGTCTTGCAGGATTTGTGTGGACCAATGAGACAAGCTTTCCTTTATACTGGGCATGGAACCATGGTACTAGGACTGGAGAGGGTCTGTCTCTCTCATTTTGCAAACTTACAGACTATCACGTTAAACCAGTTTCCTTTGCTGAGTTGCTTACTACTATTACCCATGGATTGCCATTTACACATGGTTAAGCCAATTAATGTAAAGTAGTACCGTTTTATGCTTTCAAAATGTAGGCACCATTTGATGATTATGACTTAGCAGCAGTTGTTTTATACATTTTCAAATATGACAAATAATGTTGACTTAAATAACTTTTTTTTTTATGTGTTTTTGTAGGAAAACTGCAAGAATGATGAAATATTGAAATCTTTGAAGTATGTCCGTCCCGGAAATGGCTTTGAGCCAAAGTTCCAACTTCTTGAGAAGGTGGATGTGAATGGTAAAGATGCCCATTCCTTGTTTGTCTATCTAAAAGAGAAGCTACCTTTTCCGTCCGATGACCCCACGGCTCTCATGAATGACCCCAAGTCCATCATCTGGAGTCCAGTCAAGAGAAATGATGTGTCTTGGAATTTCGAAAAGTTTCTTGTAGGTCCGGATGGTGAACCCTACAAACGCTACAGTCGCAATTTTCTCACCATCAACATTGAAGCTGATATTCAAGAGCTTCTTAAAAGGATCCAACAGTAGTCCATTATGCTGTTGTGTGTCACAAGAAAAGTATATCTTTATACGCACCCAGAGAGACTATCCCTCAAAATGTAATATTTTCAACACACTGAATTGTTATGTCTGTTTACTTAATGAAGATGCTCTTTTAAATCATTTGTACAGGGAGCTTCTGATAAATGTGTAAAAAGACAGGTGATGTATCTGTGTTGTTAGTATTTATATTGGGTTAGTCTTGGAGGGGAATTAAATATTGTATTCAATAAATCTTTGTGTTATTTTCAGTCCTTCTGTGTAAATATAATCAACATAATGCAAAGTTCATAACTGGTGAGGCAAGCAAGGTGAAATAATATTGCATAATGGTAAATACTGTAATACCTCAGTTGAGTTTGGTAATAATTTGGACATGAGCACCTTAGGCTATGAGCTAGCTGTCACCACTGCTGCTTCCTGGTCATCTGATGCTTTCAACATGGCTGGTCAGGAGGACCCGGTTCAGAGAGAGATCCATCAGGACTGGGCAAATCGAGAATATATTGAAGTTATAACCAGCAGTATAAAGAAGATTGCCGACTTCCTTAATTCTTTTGGTAATAGTAATATATATATTTATAGAAATAGACCAGTGACATTTGATGGGCTACTTCGCTAGCTGTAGCTTGCTATCGCTAACAACAGCCGTCTTGATGCTCTTGGCCACTCCCAAGTAGCATTAGCTTCAACATCAACTGTATATAATCCTGTTTTCAGTTGCCCGTTTAGATATTTTGGTAACTTCTCAACAGCTTGCTTTACATTGTACATTTGGGGGTGTGAACCTGCAATGCTACATGCAGTGGTCATGAAACGATAGTTGCCAATGCTAATGTGCTAAGGCTAGGAATGAATTCCGATGTCTAGCCATAAACCATCCGAATAGTTGTGATTTACTTTCATTCAAATTTACTTGTCTTTGTTATGTTGTTTTTATTTTCGTAGTGTATTTGCAATTACATTAGGCAACTTGCCCTGTATTTCTGCGACACCGTACAGTAATGCAGTAAATCTCATTGCATGCAGATATTCATAATAACATGATTTGATCCTCAGACATGTCCTGCCGATCTCGCCTGGCTACCCTCAATGAGAAGCTCACGGCGCTGGAAAGGAGGATTGAATACATTGAAGCAAGAGTAAGTTATTTCAATGGCTACTGTCACTGTACTAAATAATAATATTTGTGTCTTGTTTTATAGGTAACAAAGGGGGAGACGCTGACCTAAATGCACAATGGAGAAGACTCACTTTCCCCCACATGCCCCACAATTTCAACCTCATTCTTTACTTCAGTGTGATGTTCTAGATGTTTTGTTACTGGGACTGTGTTGACCATTTTATAATAATTTACAACAAATATGTGTTTTGTTTTATGAAACATTTGTATTAAAAGATGGCCTTGTGTGATTTCAAACAATGTTTTTATTTTCCTTTTTTTTTTTTCATTTTTCAAATGATCTGGTGTAATGGCATGGTGGAATGCAATAATGCAACTGTACTTAAAAATTTAACTATTTGCTAATGTCATTGTCATTCATCATCATGGATTTACGAGACAAGAGGACTATATTTCTGTGTGCCAAGGTTAACAAGTTGTTGTGTAGTCCCCACTCCTTGTACATTGAATTGGTAATTGTTGTAAGGATTTACATATGATAATAAAAGACCATTGTACTAATTGTATATACTTTTTTGCATTTGTCTTTAACTATACCTATATATACGTGGGATTTCTTGATTGGGTTGTGTTGCCTCTGTGGTTTGTAGCTATAAAGTAAAAACATGGATATGTAGTAAATCAATACATAAATAAAATAAACATGACTGGATCATAACATTTGCCAAATGTTCTGTCTCTCATATTCACCAATATACCTGTATAAAAGTAAAAATCACATCCATAGATACATATTCTAGCACCTACCACTGGTAAAATGGTGGAATGACTTACAATAATTTTACCCAATGCGTGGGTTATCAGGCATTTTTACTACCACGTTTCCGCTCTTTATTGCGTAAAATATTATACAATTCAGAAGGTAATATATGTATTGCTTGTATATAGTCAGTCCATTTCGGTGGCATCCAACAACTGGACGCATTTATCATGAGTTCACCCGATGATTCGCTCTTTTCCTCTGACCTGGCAGGTCAAAATCTGGGTTACAGATTCTGGTGCATCTTGGGATAAAGAAGCTAGTCGTCGAATGTCTGGACGAAATAGTCATCTTTTGACTCAATAGTTGTCGATAAAACTTAATTTAAATATATAAAACATTGTTGACATACGATCCTGGTGAGTTGTTGTGTTGCGTTGAGTTATAGGCTAGGTAAATACATCCAAGTTGCGTGCCGTGTTTGTGTGCTAAGGTTAGGTTAGCCCATTAGCCTATGTCGGTTCGGACATTTTCTCGTTTTCGATTGTCGCCACACCGCTTCTGCATTTGGTAGTGTTTGTGATACGCTCTGAATTATATTTGTAGCTTTATCAATGCTTTGGGGGATAAAGTGCAATTCATAATGAACATTCTGTGATCTGCTATTATGGTTGTTTCTCTGTAGGTTCTGTATTTGGGAAATTGAAGAGAAATGGGAGCCGATAAAAGGTGAGAAGCTTTGGACTATTTGCATGGCTACCTAATAATGCTAATAATACAGTATTTGAGGGGGTTGGGTACAATCAATATCCATGGACACTAATATGTTTTTTGTCAATATGCTTAATGCACATTAGTAAACATTTGCTTTGATGTATCACACTCATTTTGTCAACGTAAACAGAGTTGTATTTGGTGCAACGATTTATAACCTTATCATATGTTTATTTGCGAAATGCCAAATAAACAGGATAAGTCGGACTGAGCGCAGCGGTAGATACGGCTCAGAGCAGTATCGTGATGACTCGGACTGGCGCGACAGACGAGACCGAGATCAGGAGAGGGATGGCCGACGCTGGGCTGACGACAGGCGAAGCGATCGCTTGCACTATGAAGTGGATCGCCGGAGTTCAAGAGATAGTCCAGAGGTGATTACGCTTTCAGTAAAGAGGTCTGCGTTGTTGGACATTGTACTTACTGCATACATCTGCTTTTATTTTTAGCCACGAGAGCGGAAACGTCGTAATAGTGATAGGTCAGAAGATGGTTATCATTCTGATGGAGACTATGCTGATCAGGAATACAGACGGGAACCTGGAGATGACAAGAAAAGCAAAACTATCATGTTATGGGGTCTCTCTCCTCACATCACTGAAGAAGATGTAAGGATTTTTTAAAACGATCATAACAATAATTGTTATTATGTAATCTTAGTTCTTAGTCTAATATGTAAACTATACTTATACTATTCCCTCATACATTTTCACATCTTTGTTTAGATTCGTATGGCTCTTGACCAGCTGGAGGGTCCCCAGCCTGTGGATGTCCGGTTAATGAAGAAAAAGACAGGTGAGAACCATGCATGCAGCGGAAACCGATCTCTACCCTATCTGTGACCATAGGGCCAACTTGCTTCCCTTCATAACTTGTCTCGAATAGCACTTTGATTTGAATAAACAATAAAGCCTTTTCTTTACTTGGAAGATAAAATTTGTACCATTCAAAGGTAGGTATAGTTCAGGATAAAAACAAGGCACTACTCAAGACACTCAAATGACCAAGTGTTAACCACACAAGGCCTGGGTTGGGAAGCAGTTTGTGGAACAGTTTGAATTTATACCCATGGACCTCTAACTAACACACCTCCCGTCTATATTTGAATGCTGTCTCTAGGTATAAGCCGTGGTTTCGCCTTCGTGGACTTTTATCACTTGCAAGATGCTACCCGATGGATGGAGACCAATCAGGTTGCTTCACAATCGCCAAGTTTAGTTATGTCCTTGGGGATCTAGAAAAAAAAAAAATCTAAAGGCTACCAATGCCTTAAAGTGTTATGTATCCTGTTTCTAATACAGAACTTTTCTGTATTGAAATGGACATATTTGGGTGACAATAACCAAAGTACAGTCAAATACTGTATGTAAAGCTGCACACTTTTTTTTCTATTTTAGCTCATTTGCTACCAGTATTTAGTTCTCACTTTAAGCTTAGTGGTTTGCTCTTTATGTTGTATTATTATTTCTTCTGTTAGCGAGACACTTATTTGGAAAGTCGATCATGGGTTTACAACTTTAAAAAGCAGTCAGGCACATTGTACACTTTGCGCCAGCTCATTCTGGTGCACTCGGGTCCCAAACACCTTTTAAAAACTCTCATACATGATGCAAACATTAACTACATGTGCCTGTCTTAACACAAAGGCTGTCTGTTGGGGTCCCTCTCCCCATTCCTTCCCTTCCAATACTGCCTGCTCAAATGAATAACAAATCAGTTAAAGACCAGTTGATTGATACTATTCCATTTTCACAGACTCGACTAATCATCCAAGGAAAAAATGTGGACATGCACTTCAGTAATCCCAGGAACAAGTATGAAGACTGGCTTTGTAACACTGTAAGTTATAACAACCAGTATTTCTGCATTACTTGCATGTTATAAAAATCTACATGGATGAAAATGCTACATGCATACACAGTCACAACTGTTAGGTTTACAAGTTTGCAGCTGTTTCTGCTGTTAGTACATTTGTTTTACATTGGTAAAGGTTAAGTTGTGTCAAAGGTAAGTATGGTTTGCGTCTTCTGAGGCAGCACTGAGGTTTAGAAGGTGAATAATAAAAATGATTTGAACGGTTACTTGCAGTGTGGCCTGTACAATTTCCGGAG
Source organism: Lesueurigobius sanzi (assembly GCA_900303255.1). Classification (NCBI taxonomy): domain Eukaryota; kingdom Metazoa; phylum Chordata; class Actinopteri; order Gobiiformes; family Gobiidae; genus Lesueurigobius; species Lesueurigobius sanzi. Next base: position 5,281 of record OMNZ01028564.1, on the reverse strand, counting down.
GAGGCTGAAGTGCTTCAGGTGTGGAGCAGCCAAAGCTGGTAAGTCGTTAAATCAACAAGAGGCCACTGACTGCAGCCCTGAAGAAGTACAGTGCACCAGATTCATGTAAAATTTTGTGTATAGTGCAGTAGAACTGCCTTTTGTGCTAAAACAACAAAAATAAAACCCAGTAGAAGAATAAATTATATGCATCAAATGTAAACTATAAAAGGACCTGGGGTGAACACAGTAGATGCAGTTTGAACTCTAGATGGACATAAAAGGTCGATGGTCTTTGCATTGTTGTATGCTCACATTAAATGTGTATTGTCTTGACAGATGGTGAGAATAATTCTGGCTCTGCTGAACATCCTCCACTCGGAGATTTTTATGGAGACAGTAAGGCAAACATGTTTTTAAGTTCAATGCAATCATTTTTATTAAGTGGTCAGAATTTCTAATCCAGTGTCTTGTTTACATACAGCCCTCATCTTGAGAAATATTGCTCCACTCACTTCTGTTGAAGCCATAATTTCATCTGTTGCACCTTATGCAAATCTTTCATCAAACAACATTCGCCTCATCAAGGACAAGCAAACGGGCCAGAACCGAGGCTTTGCCTTTGTACAGCTGTCTTCACCCCTTGTATGTTTTTAATCCATGACCTGAATTGCATTTTATAATTGGGCTATATCTGATTTAATTATTTTCACTTGCAGGAAGCTTCTCAGCTCTTGACGATATTACAAGGATTGCAACCGCCTCTAAAACTTGATGGCAAAACACTTGGTGTTGATTATGCAAAAAGTGCTAGAAAGTGAGTGCGATTGTGGTGTGTTAGCATTAAAAAGCAAAGAGCTGCAGTTTATAAATCAATTAAATATATTTTTTGCATATATTTAATCAAGAGACCTTTTGCTACCTGATGGAAATCGTGTCAGTGCCTTCTCTGTTGCCAGCACAGCAATTGCTGCAGCCCAGTGGTCGTCAGGCCAGGTACTTGAATTTACACTGTTTCCAAATCAACCACAAACTCATCATTGTTGTCAATCTTTTTTTAGCCACAGCAAAATTCAGATGGTATGTCTGAGTACAGCTACCTGCAAGAAGGCTATGTACCTCAGGTGAGTGTGGAAGTGATCATAGTAGAACAATAATGAATGTCCTAAAAGCTTAGTATTGATGTTATTCTTTATTTTTGTATAGGACTATCAGGCATTTTACCATCAAGCTGCCGGGCCAAGTACTTCTCAAGGAAATGGGATTTTAGGAGGTAAACAGCTGTAGTAGTATTACTACTGTAGTATGAACACTTTTCCAAAACCCAAACTTTTTGCTAACTAATATTTGATTTCTTTTAGCACCACCAGCCGGAAATATGGTTCCTGCTGCAGCTGGTGTGGTCATTTCACAAAGTGCTCAAGTTTATCAGCCTCACTTAATGGCTCAATCTGCTGTTCAGGTAACCCAGAAGACCTAATTGTAATGGATGACTTTTAGATATAGTTAAAACGTACTATTCTGTCTATGAATTCCAATCCTTGCCTCTTTCCCATCAGTTTGACCCAAAACACCTAACGGGACACCACCCTAGTGTTGACGCCATGTCTCTGCCTGTCACCGTTGTCCCAGGAGCTGCAGCAGCTCATGCTGTGATGATGGGAACTGCACAGATGACTGATCCAACTACTGGTAGGGCCTAAAGCACATAAGCACAGTATGCTCCTTAGGGTTTATATTCACGAACTGCTCTATTCTATAATAAAAAAAAAAACATTATTTTTGTTATAGCTGTTCCAGATACATCTGCTTATCAGTATGACGAGTCATCTGGCTTCTTTTATGATCCACAAACCGGGCTGTACTATGATCCAAATACTCATGTAAGGACCGCAGATAATGTTAAAACACCAAGGACCCACAATTCATTGATTTTGATTATTTTGTTTTAAGTATTACTACAACTCTCAGACACAACAGTATTTATATTGGGACAATGAGAAGCAGACCTATGTCCCGGCTGACTGTAATGCTGAACAAAATACCAATGCTAGTGGATCTGCAGCAGCTAACAAGGAACCTAAAGAAGGCAAAGACAAGAAGGAAAAACCAAAAAGCAAGACTGCTCAGCAGGTCTGTTATATTTGTATTATTTGATCTAAAGGGTTCTTTTTTTAGTTTATAAGAAATGTGTTATTTGTTACATTCAGATTGCAAAGGATATGGAACGATGGGCCAAAAGTCTTAACAAACAGAAGGAAAACTTCAAGACCAGTTTTCAGCCGATAAGTCAAGAAGAGAGGAAGGAGGCAGCTGCTGCCGATGCTGGCTTCATATTGTTTGAAAAAAAGGTATTGTTTCAAGTAGCCACCAAACACCTCAGGTCCCCAGGCCGATGTGTCGAAGAGCACGAGGACATAATTTGGGTGCACCAGTTTATAAATGTCTGAAAAACTGGATTCACTTCACATGACAAAATCTGTGAGGGAGGGACGACAATAATGGCACATTTGCTATTTCTTTTGTAGCAAACGGGAGCACTGGACAGACTCGTACCAGATGAAGATGATGAAGAAGAGCCTCCCACTACCTCAGCTAACAGCAACAAAGTCTGTTTTTCTGCTTTTGTTTTTTTTTGTTCTCTCTCTTGGAAAAGCTGTATGTTACACTATCTTCTTCTGGTTCATGCAGGGCCTAGTGGCAGCGTACAGCGGAGATAGTGACCCTGAAGAGGCAGGAGCAGATCTGGAAGCAGTAGATGGACAGGACCAACTCACTGATTGGAAAAAACTGGCCTGCTTACTGTGTAGGAGACAGTTCCCAAATAAAGAGGGCTTATTACGACATCAACAACTCTCTGATCTTCACAAGGTATCCACTTCACACTTATTGAAAATACGTTTTATGTTATGGAGCTTTGCCCATCTTACATTGTTATTTGCAGAAAAACTTGGAAGTACATCGTAGAGCCAAAATGAGTGAAGCTGAGCTGGAAGAACTTGAGAGAAAAGAGTCTGAGGTTAGTCTTTAAACATTGTCTGTATTTGTATGTAATAAACCCCAGTAATACAGACTATGTTATTCTTGCAGATGAAATACAGAGACCGGGCAGCAGAGAGAAGAGAAAAATATGGTATTCCTGAACCTCCAGCTCCCAAAAAGAAGAAATTTAACCAACCAGCCACAGCTGCAATGTAAATGGCTTCTGTTGCTTATAATTTGCTGTTCATAGAATTCACAAGTTAAATATTTCACTTTATTGTTTTTGCAGTAACTATGAACAGCCCACTAAGGATGGCCTCACCAGTGACAACATTGGAAACAAAATGCTGCAGGCTATGGGCTGGAAGGAAGGCAAAGGACTTGGAAGAAACCAGCAGGGCATTACTGCACCAATTGAGGTAAAATGGCAAACATTATTGATGAGATGAAACTGGCATTACAGTGGGCATATGATGCACAATTTAGCTTTAAATACATGTTTATATATATGTTTTCCATACCCCAGCTCTGATATTTTATGTTATATATAATTTGAAATATTTATGTAAGGATAAGGTGTCATTTTTACACTGGCACTGGTTAGGTTGATATCAAGGGCTCTCCACCCAAGAGCTCTACTTTTGAGTGAGTTTGAATCCAGCCGCAGCTCTCACTGCACCAATCTTTGTGGCTTAAAGAAAAGCAGTCACCTGAGTGCCTCCGGTCACAATCTGAAGCAAGGAGGGTGTGGTGTGAACACTGCTGACTCCAGACCAGCCCAGTATCAGTTTCATTCCTATTTTATTGAGCAAAAACGAAGAAAGGACTTGGATGATGTCCTATGTTTACTGTACATGCTCCTAGGTCCAGATCCTAGCTCCTTTACCTTTCATGGGTAGGCCTGTCATGATAATTGCACTTTTTTAGACTCGATAGATGCACGATGCACGTGCTGCTGTGTTGTCCTTCCATGGTTTAGGTACCCTGTGCGTAAAACATTACCCACGATTCCACCCTCCTAAAGGGAAGGTGGAATTGAACTCTTCAACCACATTTGTACAATCCAACTATCCTCACCCAGCTGTGGAAATAACGGGAGAAGTTACGTCAGTTGTTTAAAATACACATTCCAGACAAATACAAAATATGCTTCTTATTCTATTGCATCAGCCTGGCTATCCAGACCCACTACTTCCGGTCTGCACTGTCGAATACACAGGAAGTTAGTCTGGCAGAGCCAGGCTACTACTGCATACCACTGACTTTAAATAGATTTCCATCAGGACACGTATTATCATGATCTGAGTGACTGCATCTGACTGCATCAAACTGCTGTTGTGTTCAATTAACAGCACTTTATAATCCTCACACAATCATTGACTCTGAAGTTTCAAACATGAACCTCTGTAAATATATGAAGCCTCACAGAAAAACAAACTATTTAAAAAGCAGTTTCAGACTCGCCTCTGCAGCACAAAGCTCTGTCACACATTGAAAAAGTTGCTCTGGTGGAAATATTCCACTAAATCCTGTATCCTTGGTTCATTATTGGAGCCACATTAATGCACAGTGAGGTCTGTTCCTCCACTGCCTGATATTGTCTGAGCTTAATATGCAAATTGGCCAGGTGCTTTTAAGTTTCAATTCTAAACTAAAATAAAAGTAGGTGAAACTGCTTCGCCATGATGGCCTAAAATGACATGGCAAGTAAATATCGCCATTGTGAGATCAATCAAGTATTATCTTTTATCTATCCATTATCAAGTATACAGTGGTATGAAAAAGTTTGGGCACCCCTGTCGAGTTTCATGATTTTCCTTTTATAAATCATTGGTTGTTTGGATAAACAATTCCAGTTAAATATGTCATAGAGGAGACAAACACGGTGATATTTGAGAAGTGAAATAAAGTTTATATGATTTACAGAAAGTGTGCAAGAATTATTTAAACAAAAATAGGCATGTGCATAAATTTAGGCACCCTTGCATTTTATTGATTGTAATACCTTTTAGCACTAATTATTGGAACTCAAAATTGGTTTGGTAACCTCAGTGACCCTTGACCTCCATACACAGATGAATCCAGTCATGAGAAAGGGTATTTAAGGAGGCCAATTGTAAGTGTTTCTCCTCTTTGCATCTTCTCTGAAGAGTGGCAACATGGGAGCCTCAAAACAACTCTCAAATGACCTGAAAACAATGATTGTTCAACATCATGGTTTAGGGGAAGGATATAGAAAGCTCTCTCAGAGATTTAAGCTCTCAGTTCAACTGTGAGGAACATTGTGAGGAATTGGAAGACCACAGGCACAGTTCTACTT